>JAANYP010001538.1:0-195037 GCA_020465985.1 Centrapalus pauciflorus
TGCTGTCTGGGCCCGGCGTGCGTTATGGTGTCCTGTCGAACCCAACCTGTCCCGGCTTTCAGACCCCCGTATCCTGAGAGAGTATATATCGTTTAGATAAGGCGCTATAGAGATTTGCAGCAAGCACCTAGGGCGTGGGTATGAGACCTAAAAACTATCCAACCATCTGTTAGAGAACGGTTTTGAAAGGGGAGGATAGATAGTACGCTGTTTGTGAAAAGGCAGGGAGATCAACTTTAAATCTTAGTACAAGTGTACGTCGAATGATATCATCTTTGGATCATCGACGACAGATGTGCAAGAATGTCGAGAAACTGTTATGAAGTCCTAGTCCTATATCCCCTAATGTTCTATATGCTTGCTATGTGGAGTTGAATTTCTTTTAAGAGTGTTTACAAGTTGACCATAATAAAGAAAGTTATTTTTTATCCTTTCAAATTAAGTATGTCTTGACATATTAGAACGTTTCGGGATGGGAAGGAACAAAGTTACTGCCCATTTCGAGGCACCCGATTTCAAGTTAATCATAATCTGATATAGGGCCGGTTTACTGAAAAGTTATACCGATGTGGATCCAGACCATTAATATCGGGCGCCTGATTGTGATCACTTATTTATTATTAACTGCTTCACAGAGACCTGACATTATGTTTTGCTGTAATGTAGTTGGTGGCTAGGTTTCAAGCAAATCCTAAGGAGATGCATAATGTGTAGCAACAAAAAGGCCTCTGTCAACCTGTTTCTACATCTGGGGAGGGAGATTTGATATCAAACCTGTTGATGCATTTGAAGGTTGAAATTTAAGGCCTGTTATAGCATTAATTGAAGCCTAAAAGGGTTTGGCAATATTAGTCATAAGGCGCTGTTCCTATGTGTTGCAACTAAGACATTTTGTCCAAGCTGCTCGGTCTGCTGAACGGCTGGACAAAACTGGTCTACGGCTGCTCTACACTGGTGCGCAGCGTGGGCACGTTAAAAAGTGTTATGTTTGCTCGTTTGTGAACAGACCTGTTTCTTTTGACGGCTAAACACTTTATGGATATGTTTTCCAAGTCACAAGGTTTGGTTTTTGTGACTACAAGATCATTTACAAAGTCAAGACAAAGTGGAAAACAGAACTGCTTCAGCCTGCCCAACTGTCCCGGTACAGGAAGGACAAAGGTATGTGAAAAAGGGGTGACAGACCTTTTTCTTATAACAAAGATAAGGCCTTTACAAGGAAGAAAACGCAAAGTTTGACATTCCTAAATTAGTTGTAATGGCCACTGCAACAGGAGACAAAGTAAAAAGAACAAAATTCTTTCTGCACATGTGAAGACAGTCGGCTTTTCAGAAAAGTGCAGAAAAGGTTATGTTGTCGGTTACCCACGACTTCTCCCCTTGTTTCATTCCGTCCAATGAAGATGTTTCTTCTCTTAGATCCTCTAGCGTGAAGTATAGAAAAGTAACTTCTAAGGAAAAGACAGAAGTGTGAAGCAACGCTAAGTGCGCCACCAAGAGTGCACGTGCAGTGGTGGATGTTCATGCAGGCAGCCTTCTGTGTAAATCAGTATCTAGTGTCCATAAGCTGTTTTACCATAAGCTGTTCTCCCTTAGTCTTCGTAAGCAAGTGAGTTGCTGTCTTAGTGAGTGTATTCATTGTTAGTCTAGTTTGAGTTTGTCCTTAGACTAGAGTGGACTTACTGTTGATAGCTGTCCATCTTAGCTTGGACTATTCCGCATTCAAGCTTGTTTTGTAATTAACGAAATGGTTGATAATACATACAACATTGAGAGAAATAGGTGGGTAAGTTTTTAAATAGCTGTTGCACGAAGCCCCTCTAACAGCTTTAAGCATATAACCTTGGGAACCTCTCCGGGACCTAACAACTGGTATCAGAGCAGTGTAGATTGTGTGTCATTCATGATCTCTCATTCTCCGCTCCCCAAGTTTCCATGGGACAACAGTGCTGCAAAAAAATTCTTCTTACGATCACAAAGGGCTCATAGGGGAAACCTTCAAAATTAAGGCATCAAAACTTCTCTGGTTGGAAGTGCAGAATGATGCTCTATTAGAGAAGCGGGATGTACAACTGCCAGAATAAGTGATGGAGGGTCCCTATGTGCCACCCTGCTGTTACTACCATCACTCCTCCCTCGTTGAAGGACTGCTCCTGAAATCAGGACCTTTGAGAAAGCTAAAGCTCATGGGTCTGATGAACAAGAGACTGTGGCTCTGGATTAAAAAGAGGCAAGAAGACAATCGATGGTCATTTCTCTTCCTGATGATGTGTGTCAAACAGGTTGAGAAAATGTAAAAGCAAGAAAGATGTGGGATACTTTGTGTACCGTCTATGATGGAACCCACAATCACACTGGACAACAGGATCACAATCTGTTAGACACTAGGAACTTTTCCTTTTGCTTAAAACAAAGGGAGACTCTTCTCACTGAAAACCTACACCAGGTTTACGACTACTTTAGTGATGATCTCAAAGCTGGTTGGGAATCACTATGACATGTGCTCACCCTGGTGGGAATAAATTATCTTCTTCGTGGACATTCTATCTAAAATCTCTAACTACCTAAAGAGTGGAACTACTGTCTCAACAATTCTAAGGAACTCATGTACTTCCGAAGTATGGATCTAGTCAATCTTTATGGATCACTACTGAATGATGAACAAATCATGGCAACAAAAAGAAAGTAATGCCTTGGAAATGTCACCAAAGAGGGTTCAGGCCTTTGTAGCTAATTGAGACAGCACTGTAAATAGGTGAAGTGAATGTGTTCACTCAACCTGATCAATAGGAATATGACAAGGATGTAAGTGTCAGATGAAGAAGATACTCTGCAGATCTTGCCCTGAACAATATGATTAGCAAATGAATAGCTATCTTGGTCAAAAAGAGTTCAACAAGAAAAGGTTTGGAAGAATCAGGCTGCAAGGAAATTCGGTGCTTGTCAAAAGAAGCATTTGATAAAATCCAAGGCTGAGTGTTTCAAATGTGGCAAAACTGGTCAGATAGCTGCTGACTGTGGTGTCAAAGCGTTGGTCAGTCATCCAAAAAACAATACAAGACAAACAAGGATGATGGTTTATATAGGGGTAAGTATCCTTATGGCCATGCTAGCTAAGAAGTTGGAAACTCAGTGGGTTCCAAAACCCGCCAAAAGGGACTTATGGCAGAGACTTGTATTGGGAGTAATCATCTGATTCATCATCTGTGAAAGAAGACAATCAATGTCTGATGCCGAACACTGATGTCCCATCAACAAGCAGTTTTCAACAGGATATGGATGAAGCTGAAGCGTTCACAGCAGCTTAGAGAACTGGAATCCTACTATGATGTAAAGGTAACAGAATTGTATGCTTACATTCTGAATGAAAAAGTTAAAATATTTGAATATTATGCTTGTTGATCTAAAAGCTGCTGTTTAGGGAAGTCATGATGCTTTTAAACTATCTGAAATCGTCTAAAAGCTTTAAAACTGAATCTTTAAAACGTAAATCTAGTAAACGGGACCATTTCCAGAAGTTGGAAACTGAAGCTTGATGAAATTAAAACACAATCACTCGATTTTTATTTACTGGAAGAAAAGAGAGAAACAGATATAAAGCATGCTAAGCTTCAAAAGAGAGTTGACTCTTGGTGCCAAATCGTGACAAAAGTCAGCCATGGTATAAGTCAAACCAGATTCCTGCACAATCCAGCCTATCGTGGAGGGGATCTTGACACAAAGCAGCATTCCAGTGTTGAGATCAATAATCTGAAGAAGATTTAATCCACTCGTGGTGAACTTTCCAAACACATTCATTCAAAATGTGAAAAGTGGGCGTAAACTAATCGCAACAAATAGGTTTTTGTCAGGCCTCAAAGACCTGACAGCTTGTGTGAAATTAGTTCAAAAGCTGATGTGGAATTTTGTTCTCACATCAAGTCCAGCCTGCAAATTCTCTAACTGGTTCACAAAAGCAAGAAGAAGGAAAACATGTTCAAACGTGAAGTATGTGAAATACTAACCTGGGGTTGACCAAAACCTGTTCTGAGTCCAAAGCGATGGTAAAAGCGTGTTCAGTCCTTTTGGATGCCTAAACACGTTGAAAACAAGTTGTCAAAAAGTAAGCAGGCCTGTTTCAACAAGGGTAAGGCTCATGTTGAAAACAAAACTGCTGGATTTTCAAATAAGTTTTGGTCAATCATATGGTAAACTGGTTTTTAAATAAGAATAAGCTTTTTCAAAACCAGACACAGTGAATATGGCTGATAGGCAGCATAAATCACAATTCATGTAAGGGGCAAAGGCAAAGCACATTGCTCAAAACGGAGATAATGGGAATAAGTTGGGTTCCCAAACCTGTGGAGCTCAAACTAATCAAGCTCCCTGTCTTGACAATCTGTCCCTCCTAAAAAGAAGAAAGAAGAGGCAGGCCAAAGGCTGTGGCTCTTGAACTAGTCAACTCAAGCCTTGTTGAAGTCAACAAAAAGTAATAAAACTGCGAAAACTGCTGAAAGAATCAACAAAAATAACGGCAGAATGGGTTTTCTCTGAAAGATCTTTCTTCTGCTTCCAAAAACGCCTAAAAAGAGAAAATGTTACAAATGTGGGAAAAAAACACATCTGGCCAAGGATTGTCCTGAATCTGGAGGATATGAGGCCTTTTTAACTCTGCTGTTTTCCCCCAAAGCTTTTAGCACGATACGAAGAGCAGAAGCAGTGTTTGGGAAATTCCACAGTACACTGGAAAGTGGTATTCAACTGATACCATTCAAAGTAGGGAATAGTTAATGTGGATTTTCAAGTCCATCAAACAAATGTGGATGAATAGGAAACTCATCTTCTGTGATGAGTTTCCCCGTAAAAATGACTAGATAATTCTACGTTATCGACTCTAGCAGGAAAAACAACCTTCCCAGGTTTTTTGGTAACTTGGACAGTGGCTGCTCAGGGGCACATGACAGTTTGTAAAGAATTGCTTAGGGAACCAGGCCTGAAAAAGGGCCAAAAGATCACCGTTTGGGGACAGGTGTAGCAGGGATCCACTGAGGGAGTATGGAACGCTTAAAAGCTGGTTCTAGCGCTGCAGTGGTTCAAGAGTAGCAGATGGTGATGTGGTCTAAAACATAAGCCTTTCAGATAAGTTGCAGCATGTGGGATGCTGGCTACAAGGTTACTGATGAGCACCCCTGGGGTTTAGAAATATTGGATCACCAAGGCAAAGTGGTGCTAGGTCTCACGAAAAGAAAGGTGTATTGTTGGTGGGATATGCATTCTGGCTGACCCAACAACAGAAACCCAAGTTTTCTGCACAAGAACAAATGCGAGATCTAACTGGCTATGGCACAGAAGACTGCACAATCTGAACTCAAGACATCAAACAAACCTGTAAGAAAGAGTTTGGTGACAGGTTTGCCATCTATGACTTGTTTGCTAAGGGATAGTTATGCCAAGCTTGTGAGAAGGCAAGCGAGAAAAACATGCTTTTAAATCCAAACATAATTCTCTATTGATACTTACTCCACGCTTCTTAATCCATATGGACTGGGTTGGACCTGTTAAGTGTCCCAAGTCTAGAGGAAAAATACACTCCGTAGTAATGGTTGATGAGTTCTACAGGTACACATGGGTGATCTTTATTAAAAGAGCAAAGAGCGGCTTGCTAGAGAATTAGTTTTTTTGATTTGGTCAAAAAGATGTAATCTGGCTGAACTCTGCCCAAGTAAGGCAGCTTATAAGTGATCGATGTACTAGGTTTTCAGAAACAGTACCTTGAAGACTTCGTGTGGAAGAGAAATGAAATCCTTCACTCAAAACTTTTCAGCTGTAAGAACTCCCAACAAAATGGAGTTTGCTGAAAAGGAATCAAAAACGAACTCTCATTGACGCTTGCCCTAACCAAGCTTTGTGCCTCAGTTTTACCTTCACTCCAATTATTGGTCTTACGCTGTTACCCTAGCCTGCGTGCTCCCGCCAACACAGATCCTTAGTGGTGAAAAGATTCAACAGACTACCCCTATGAGCTGCTCAAATGGAGTGAAGCCAAATGTCAGTTATTGTCCATGTGTTTGTGATGTGTTGTCCCTGTTTCAATTCTGAATCAAAGGGACCAGCTGTCAAGTTGAACCTAAAGGCTGATGAATGTGTGTTTGGTTCTACTCGCTATCTCCAAAGCCTACATAGTGATATGAGTTCTGCATCGCCTTGTGCCTGTTACCAGGAGAATGGTGTAATGGAGGGTACTGGTAATCCTGTGCCTATATCCCAGAAACCAAAGTCATCAAGGGCACCATACTCAATGGGACTTCAGACCATTGAGATCAACACTCATCGGCTCAGTGGAAGTTCTGCTTCGACGCCCTGTGGTTTGCACATAGGAATCGACCACATCCTGAAGTGAACAGATGAAGAATATGCTGCCTTCTTTGGTGAATTAGAACCAAAATTGGAGCAACAAGCAAACATGTTCAGAGCGGATTCTCTCCTACCGTAAAAGCTTCTTATATCGGCCTCTGTGGTGGATGTGCTTCAAGCAGCAAGGTTTTGGTTCTTTTTGACGCACTAGCCGTTGATGAAATCCCTGTAGTGTCTGCAGCTTGGTGGAGAACTACCATGACATGGCTAAATGGATGTTTGTGAATTTGAGGAAACCGTGGTGCAGCAAGAGTCAAAAGACGACAGTGCTGTTCGATATCCAGGTTTCTGAGCGCTCATTTTCAAGACATGTTTTGTGGTGAGCGTATATATAACATCTCAAGCCGCTACTTAGACGTGCTGCAGTTCCCAGTTATAAAGGGAATAGAGTTTATTATACTCCATACTACTGCAAAATGACCTGTCCTCTATCTCACAACCAATTAGGAGGCTTTTAGGTTTTGGTGGAAGGACCCTCTGATGTGAGGGTGGATCCAGAGCTGCTGCTTTTTCCCGTAACAAAATCCAAGCCAGGTCCAAGCTTGTTAAAAAGGAAAGCCCTGGGCAACTGAAGCGGGGCCATGTGAAAAAAGAAGGCCAAAACACTCAGTCTTGAGTCTGTTCCTTTAGCCTTTTCTGTGGCTAGTGTTGAGGCAGGCTCCTCACCCTGGTTCATTTGTTGAGCCTGAAGCCTTGTGTCTGGGTGCCAATCTGTGGCACAGAGACTATGGAACAGGCCAGCCCCACTGTTCCGAGGACCTAGTCTCACACCCCCCCGGTCCAAACAGATCCTCTCCCCTCTCCCACAATCACCCACTCCATAGCCATTCTCGATCACAGAAAATCGATTGCCAAAAAGAAATCAGAGCCCACAAAACCACCTCCTCGGTTCCCCGTCTCAACAGGGTTCATTGGAAAAGAAAGCAACCTCAAGCTGCCTCTCATCTCCCTAGTTTGGGAGCAGTTTCAGCTCATCTGGAGCATGCGTCACTCCAATCATGAGGAGTCAACCCAGAGTCAGTGCCTGACCCTCTGGTTCCTCCCAACAGGAAACAATTGGCAAATGGTAGATCCCAAAATCAACTAGCCAAAGCCTCCCAAACAGGCTGAGGATATTGAAAGACAGAGGAGTCCTCGTCCTCTCCACTCCATACTGTGTCCACACTGTCCCCCACTCATATCTCCTCACACCCTGAGTCTGCACGAGGTGTCCACGCTGCTGATATAGACCAATCAGCAGCTCAGCCTCAAACTTCTGCTCCCCATGATACAGCTTTTTTACACCAAACAGCTGCTGAGGGACCAACATCCCAAGCTGATGAACCTCAGGGATCACACCATCCCTCTGGTGAGGCTGCTCCCTCCATGCAAATTCCATCAGCAGGTTTCACCACTGCTGATGTTGAAATGCATATCCCATCTCCCAATGATGAGGTGCCTTTAGACCAAGGCACTGCAGAGGGAACCACCACTGGTCTTCATGAGGGTGTTGCAACACAAGCAGCATCTGAAAGGCCCCAAACATCATCCCCTTCTCCTGGTGATGCAGCTAGAGCCGCTGCTGAAGGACCTCTTGATCCCTCCAACCTGGGTCATCTTACTTTTGCCCAGGCTATGGAGTTTCTGTCCAAAGTCCCTCTTCCCTCTCCATCCCATCCTCAAACACCAGCTTCATCATCATCTTCTGCATCTACCCACTCAAAACAATCTACCCATACACCTCCATCTCCCAAAGACCTGCCTTTGAAGGATCAGCTTTCTTTGCTGACCAACAAAGTTGGTTAAACACCATGAACTCTCTACCCTCCATCATATCAGACTCTGTGTCTACACAACTTCAGGGGTTCTTTGATTCGTTCAAGGCCTCTTTCCCTACCACTCCACAGCCTGATCAATCTCCATAGCTGTTAGCACTCACTTCTCTTAAGGAGATACCAGTGTCTGCAACTCACACTGGTCAGCCAGCAGATGTCTTTGAAACAGGTACAGCTGAAGGTGCCTCTCAAGCTGCTATGCCTACTCAGGCTGTCTCTCTAAACCCTGCTCAGTCTAAGGGGGAGGAAGTCATTCCTGAGGACAGGCCTAGCAGTTAAAGGAGGCACTTAATTCTATCTGAAGAAGAAGAAGAGGAAATTCCTGAGGCTGCTGTCACTACAGCAGCAGCTAAAGGAAAAGAAAAGGTAGCTGATGATCCCATGCAGCAGAAGCAGGCAGAAATTCAATTTCACAAGGCCAAAGCTAAAGAGATGGGTCTTCCTATGCACAAGTACTTTGAGTTTAGAGAAGAACAGCTTCAAGCTCTAGAAGAATTGAGAAAAGAAGAAGAATATGCTAAAGCTGCTAAATCCTTTGCACTCCAAGAAGCAAAGAAAATTAAAATGTCTACCTTGGAGGTGCAAAAGAAAATAATGGAAGCTGCCAGACAATCAGCAGGAAAGAAAGAGAAGGAAGTAGAGATAGGTACTCAGGTCTCTGTGACCAAATCAACAGAACCCCATGCAAGAGATCAGTACCACTTTGACAACTTGGCTAAGAAAAAGCTTCATGATGTTGCTGAAAGAAGGCTAGCCAAGGAAGCAATTGTCAAAGTTGTCCCTGTATCAAGGAAAGGCAGTCAGTGGAAGCTTAAAATAACAAGGATGGGTGCAACAGGCCCAGAATTGGAAACTTATGACCACACTGATGTAGCTCAGATGGGATACAGGGAGTGGATTGAGCTGGCAGTTGCCCTGACTGAATCAAAGTCTGAAACTGCTAAAGAAATCAGGGCATATGTCAAGAAGTTGATGGAAAGAGTAAAGGATCTTGGCCTGATCTCTAAGGAAGTTAGTGAAGGTGTCTTTGTGACACATCCAAAAATAAAGGCCAGGAGAACAAAGAAGGACACAGAGATGGAGCTACTCCTTACACTGATCGAACAGGGCGACTATGCCATTGAAATGAAGGGAGTTGATCATAGCCTGCAAGTGGAATAGAGTTTGAGGATGGCAAAATTAATGAAGAACCTGAGCTGGGGGCATTTTTTGTAGATCCCCTAACTCAGAAGAAGTGCTTCCAAAGAGCCTCAGAGCTGTACAAAGTTGATCTGAGACAACTTGCCGCCTTCAGACTTGCAGTTTCATTTAGGCAGTCTAGCAGATGGAGAGCAGCCGTCTGGGATCAGCTCAGAGGCTTCTATGAAAGAGGAGAGCTCAATGATCCCAAGTTCATGGTCATTAGAAGTGAAGTTGAGGAACTTGAGGATACAAGAGAAGAACTGGAAAAGATGTTCCAGGATCCCCCTCCAATGGAGTAAAGTCCACCTGCCATCTGGGTAGGTGAAGAATGGGAGTTGTCCATCAGTTGGACAGGCTTGCCATTATTTGCTCCCAACTCAAACAGTCCAAACATCTTGTACATTAGTTGTACATCTTGTACATTAATTGTACATTATTACATAAGTTGTAATCTTTTCTTTTACATTAGTTGTAAAATACTTTAGTACATTAGTTGTACTCTTGTAAAAACATGTGTTGTTGTATGTAATCAAGAATCAGTGTATATATAAACTGATCTTTTACTTTACTGTAATGTTGTAATTTCAATTCTGCAAAATGTACTGTAAAAATATACAATGATTTTTGATAAGACCAGCTTAGACTGGTTATTGCAAATAGGGTGAGATTGTTAGGCACAAAAAGGCCTCAGTCAAACCTGTTCTACATCTGAGGGGGAGATTGATAATCAAACCTGTTGATGCATTTGAAGGTTGAATTTAAGGCCTGTTATATGCCTTATTGAAGCCTGAAAATGATTTGCAATATTAGTCATAAGCTGTTCTATGTGTTGCATGTGTTGCAACTAAGACAGTTTGTCCAAGCTGCTCTGTCTGCTGAACAGGCTGGACATAAACTGTCTACGCTGCTCTACACTGGTGAGCAGCTTGGGCACTTTTAAAGTGTTTTGTTCTTTGTGAACAGAACCTGTTCTTTGTGAACAGGCTAAACACTTTATGGAATATGTTTCCAAGTCATCATGTATTGTTTTTGACTACAAGATCAGTTTACAAAGTCGAAGACAAAGTGGAAAACAGAACTGCTCAGCCTGCCCAAGCTGTCCTGTAACATGAAGACAAAAGGTTATTTGAAAAAGGGTGACAGACCTTTTTCTTATATCAAAATAGGCCTTTACAAGGAAGAAAGACGCAAAGTTGACATTCCTAAATTAGTTAAAGGCAATGCAACAGTAGACAAAGTAAAAAGACAAAAGTTCTGTACATGTGAAGACAAGTCTGCTTTTCAGAAAAGTGCAGAAAAGGTTATGTTGTCTTTTCAACAAGACTTCTCCTTTTTCATTCCGTCCAATGAAGATGTTTCTCTTAGATCCTCTGAGTGAGTATAAAAGGAAGCTTCTAAGGACAAAAAGAAGTGTGAAGAAAGCTAAGTGCTGAAACCAAGAGTGAACGTGCAAGTGTGTTTTTCATGCATGCAAGCCTTCTGTGTAATTCAGTATCTGTGTGTCTAAGCTGTTTTACATAAGCTGTTCTCTTAAGTCTTGTAAACACAGTGAGTGCTCCTTAGTGAGTGTATTCATTGTATACTAGTTTGAGTTTGTCTTAGATTAGTGAACATACTGTTGTATCTGTCATCTCAGCTTGAACTATTTCGCATTCAAGCTTGTTTGTAATTAACAAATTGTTGATAATACATACAAACATTGAGAAAATAGTGTGTAGTTTTTAAATAGCTGTATTCACCCCCCCCCCCCTCTACAGCTTAAAGCTATATACTTTGGGAACCTCTCGGGACCTACAATATGAAAGCTGTGAAGCGGATTCTACGATACCTCAAGTCGAAACCGAAGCTGGGACTTTGGTATCACGCGGAGGGAGATCTAGAGTTGGAGGCGTTCACCGGATTCTTGACTACGGAGGATGCAGCTTGAGCGCAACATCAACAACTGGAAGGTTTGTCAGTTCCTAGGAGTGAGATGGTACCTGGCAATTGGCAAGAACAAACATCGGTGGGCCGTGTCAACGTGCGAGGCCAGTTTGCTGCTGGTAGTTGCTGCTCACAGGTTCTGTGGATACAACAACAATTGCGGGATTACGGTTTGGCTTACACTCAAACTCCAATTAGGATAGACAATCAATCTACAATTGCTATAACGAATAATCCAGTTAAACACAACAAAACAAAGCACATAGACATTAGGCATCATTTTATTCGTGATTGTGCTGAAAAAAACTTAATCAAATTGGTAAAAGTGGCAACAGAAGATAATAATGCAGATTTATTTACCAAAGCATTTGAAAAGTCACGGTTTGAGTATTTAATTCAACTGAATGGAACGCGCAACCCAGAGTAAATTGACCTTAGTAGTAGTAGCTTATTTTCTTTTATAAGTCGTAGTATTTCTTTCTTTACAGTAGTCTGCTAATTTAGGAAAGTTTCTATTTTTAGTAAGTTTCTATTTTTAGTAAGTTAGTAGGTTATCTTATTTTATTGCTATTTCTTATGAAAAAGAAAAGAAAAAAGAGAGAAAATCATAAAAATACAAAAGAAAAAAGAGAATATCAGAAAAAGGAGTTAAGTCTTAGAAGCATAGGTTCAAAGTGACGAAAATTAGCACAGTCGTTACAAACTCTAAGTGTTTAGGCTTTCACACATAATGCAACTAAATTCTAAGTGTTATACTCTATTTAGTTTGATGTGTTGGTAGGCATAATACATATAGGGAGTCTCAAGGCTAATAAAATACTCTAGAAAAAGTCAAGCGTGTCACTAACTTAGATGTACGACCAATCGGTATTAATTTTTATGTACAAGATATACAAACTTTGAGTCTAAATGAGGTATGCAAACTTTCTGGGGATGTATAGCATCATCAAATACATCTTAAAATGGAAAGAATAGAAAAATGATACAAAATTGAGAGTCGAAAACATGTAACTTTGTTGTACGTAAGTACAGACCTGTTGCCTCTGTTTAGATTCGGGTTAGCAGATATGTCGCTCTGTTGTACGTCAATACAGACCTGTCACCGCTGTCTTGCTAACTTTAAAAATAAACCTTAAGTCAAACTAAGACACTTTGTTGTATGAAAATACAGACCTGTGTCCGATGTTTGTCTTTTAAAGAAAGTTTGCAAATACCAACAAGTTAGAATCTTTGTCTGTGTGCCTTGATCATAAAAGTATGTCTATGTCTGAGTCACGTAAGATAATTTCATGATAAATAAAAATGCCAAGGGATATTCCAAAATGTAGAGTGTTTAAAGGGGTAAAATACCAACAATCAACTAAATGGGTATGTCACGACAAACAATCAAAGGAATCAAAAATTCCTAAAGTGTGAAAGTTTAAATACTGAAAGTGCGTATCAGACATCGCTATCTGATTGAACATTTCTTAGACTATACTCATCAAAAAGATTTTGTTTAGTATTTAGCTTAGGTTGTAAATTTTATGAGTATAGCTTAAGTCTAGATTAAATTTTTTGGTCAAACTTTTATTTTTATTTTATTTTATTTTATTCTACCTTAGTTTATTTTATTTTATTTCATTTTAATTTAATTTTTACTTAGGTAAAAGGTCAAAAATTACTGAGGGTGCATTCAAAGTTGGATAAAATAAACATTGCGTGAAATATCTTGTGCTTAGGGTAAAAGAGTTGGCATAGTTTATCTTGTTACACAATACCGTAGAAAAAGGTTGAAAAAGTTGAAGTTATTTCAAAAATTTTCGAAATTTTTCTAAGTGTTTGGTGTTTTCGAGTTTAGGACAGACTCGAATTGGGAAAGCTTCGAATCTGTCAGTAGATTCGAGTCTATCCTTAGATTCGAAGGTTGGTAGTATATATAGGTCAACAGTGAAGTCATTTAATACTTACTGTTTTCGAATCTACACCCTCGAATCTAATCCAGCGATTTCGAATCTGTTCTCGAGTCTATCGTTTCTCTCATACACGACAATTTGTCGAGATTATTGCTAAAGTGTTCGATTCTACTCCTGTATCTAGGTATAATCAACTTGATTGTACAAGATTCATGTAGTCTTATACACCTTTTTAGGCAAAATCATCGAGTTTTGAAGGTTTAAGGGTCGAAATAGGGTTTTTACAAAATTACCAAGTTTGGACCGATATATAGTCAAATTAAAGGCACATATCTGTGATTAGAACCTAGTTGAACTAATGTATGTGATTTGCTAAGTTCAAAATGGTTAAAATCTTGGGTTTTTGTTGCAATCTTGGACGACGGGGGTTCGAATCTGTTCCTGAGGGTTCTCGAATCTGTCATTAGATTCGAGATACCCAGGACTTTCGAATCTGTCATCAAACTCGAAAAGGGACTAATTCGAATCTGTTACATTCGAATCTGTTTTTTATTTACATTATTTAATTTAAATTTTATTAAACTTGTAGAAATTTAATTGTGTTAGATTTTGTACTTAAACAAGTTCAAAATAAAACAGATTTGAATTTAAACAAGTTTATTGATGTTTAATGAATCTAATAGTTTTGTTTATTGTGCAGAAATGGCTGTACGAGCGTTTGTGTCTAAGCACAATATGGTGCTTCATCCTGATCATAATCTCCCTGAGGCGTAGGGATTTAGACAAGTGCTTGATTTCCTAGTAGAGTCTAGGATTGGTTTTGCACTGTCTCATAATGTTCAGCTGGTTTTACCGTATATTCGTCAATTTTATGACCATCTTCAAGTAGACTGCTCGGTCACCCCGACAGTGCTACGGACTCGGATAGCTGGACAACTGCTGGTATTTTCGCCGGATATGCTGCGTCAAGTGTTGCAGCTTGGAACTCAAGAAGAAGAATCTGGACCGATTGAATTTCCTCTGAATATAAGGCAAGCGGCCTTTCAGAGAATGGGTTACAGTCTCGATGTGACGAAGGTGTCATATATGAAAAGCGGGATAATAGGACAATGGAGGTTTCTTGCTCATGTTTTCATGGTGTGCTTTGCTCCAAAGAAAGCAGGATTTGACTATATGGTTGCCAAGATCCAGTCTGGGATAGTTGCGATGGTGTATAATCGACCATACAGCTTCTCGGAAATGTTTTTCTCTGAGTTTGTTCATCAGATCACCGCTCCGGAAAATCAACAATTCTTGTTATATCCGCGGTTCATCATGATGCTTATAAGGCACTTCTTGCCAAATCTGCCGCCATCAAATGACATTCAAAGCGTTGCTGTTATGGACAAAAGGATCTTCGCTGACTGTTCCTCGCACAAAGGAAGGTTGGCTGTTCCAGTTGAGCGTCCACTATTTGGAGCAATCTTGGATAGACATTTTGAAGCCCCAGATGTTGCCAACTGGGTAGGGGAAGTTGAATTTCAACAAAGACAACCACAGCAACAACCACCTCAACAGCAACAACCACAACCGCAACCGCGCAGGAGGCAACGAGCTCCAGCAAGACAAACTCAGGCGTCTAGGCCTTCCACCAGTCAGCAGCCGGAAGTACAGGAAGCCGGGCCTTCGAATATTCCAAGCGAAGCTGAACAATTATGCCAAACGCTGAATGAAATTTGGGAGGCAGGGCCTCATGCAATTGAAGATGTGGCTGCAGCGCTAGTAGGTGAACTACTTGAGCCACCTGAGGGTGAAGAAGACGTGTTGAGAGATGTTGAAGAATATGAGCCCGAGCAGGCTGATAATGTTTTGTCATCATCTGCAACAGAGTCGGAAGAGATGGAGGAGTTAGAAGTTGAGGCTCCCGAGTCAATATCGACTGCACCAACAGTTCAAATTGGAACGTATGGATCGAGGTTGGTCGTTAATGAAGAAGCTTCGAGGAGAAGAGTAACAAGAGAATCCGATGAATCAGATTTTGAAGAAGAAGAGATTGCTCCCTTAGTGACTCGGCAAAGGGCCAAGCGTCACAGGTTTATGCAAGGGTCATCCTCAGCATCTGATGCACAACCGGAAATCCCTCAAACTCAAACTCAAGAACCTCAAGACACCGCTCCACCACCACCACCACCTCAACATGAACCATATATTCCATCACCAATCCGCCCATCTCCTATACAATCCATTCCATCTACCTCGACCACCTACGCTGGCAACCAAAGGTTTATGCAGCTTAAAGCTCGCGTGGACTTCCAGCATGTCCAAATCTTAGGCCTAACAAAGGCGATTGGAGAAATTCAGGCGCATAATGCAAATCTTGACAAAGAAATGCCGATTTAAAAAAGATTATAGAGACAGTTCAGGAAGAAAACACAGAGCTCAAAACCTTTATTGCAGATCAATCAGAAGAGATCCTATCGATGCGGTCCCTCCTTGAGCAGCTAATGAAAAATCTAAAAGCTCAGGGGGAGACAAGTTGTAGGGATCATGAGGAGCAGCGTAGAGATGAAGATGACGAAGGCAATGATCCCGATGCACCTAATGAGAATGAGCCAGTAGATTTTCCAGCTGCTCAGGCTACATAAGTTCAGGGGGAGCCCAGTTAAATTGAAGGTGAAGGAGGAGAAGCTGGTTCGTCAAGAACTTTGGATAGCGACATGATCGATGCGCTAAAAGATATTGAGGAAGAGCTTATGGAATTTGACTTTGAAGAGGAAGTCGAAGAGTTGGAGGAAGGGGAATTCATTCCAGAGGAAGTTGTTGACTGGAAATCTGACGACGAAGTGATAGATGACGAGGACGATCATGTCAACGAGGTGATAGTAAATTCACAACCTGTCACGGAACTATATGTGGGCAATAATCATAATGTGATTGATATAGACTACATCAAGATAGCCTCAGTTGAAGACACAGAGCTTGAAGAGCCAGAGAAAGAACCAACTAGAGCTGAGTTCATAAATCTTTGGTTTAAGAAGGAAGAAAAGAAAGAACAGCTGAAGATGAAAAAGAAGATGAGAGTTCCAGGTGCTGGAAATTTCTCAGAAGGGATCATAAGCTGGTTCTTTGACCGAGAACTGCAGCTCTTTATTTTGAAAAGAAGAGATGGCCTCCAATACTTGAGGCGAACACTGAAAGCGTTCAATACACTGCCCAAGATTGAAGTTAAGGAATTAGCATGGAAAGAACTGGTCAATATCGGCAAGGACCCGTACGCTGAAGTCATGGCAAAAATAATAAGAAAAGAGGGTCGTTCAGGAAAGTTTGAAAGACTTCAGCCGAGATCAGGCAAAAGAGTTGAGGATGGATCAAGGATAGATCCTCATACTGGAAGGCCTTGGGCCAGAATGGTTTACAAGCCAGTAAAATGCTTGAAAAGGGTGCCTATGAAATCGATGCCACAGAATATTTTGAGCAACATGAAATGGTGGTATGTCGATAATGACACTGCTGAAGCCATCATGGAGGATCAAGACGAGATGGTCATTTTGAAAGTATATGATCCACTGCATTTGATAAATCTATCAAAGGATGACCTGAAGAAGCTACATGATCAGCCTATCTTCTTTATTGAAGCATGGAGATCTGAAGCCAGGAAGTTCCAGAAGGTAGTAAAAGTTTGTATAGATGCTGGTTTATATGCAGGCAGTAGTATATATAGTTCTAGTACTTAAACTTGATGTAACTAGTTAGAAGCTATCGTCAAGGGGGAGTCTGTTGGTACACCCTGTGTGACGATAGCAGTCTAAGCGATCTAACATTTTGGTTTAAGTAATATTCAAGATATTGGAATTTATCCAGTGTTTGATATATATGTTTACGTATGTTTGTGAGTTATTGAATGTGTGTTTGAACTTGATGTAACGTATTACAAGAAGTTCAAACATAAAGTACAAAGATAAATTCAAGCATAAGTTAATAACATAAGTTTCAACACTTGGTTGTTTATGTGAGATGCTAGATTCGAATCATACAAGGCTTGGCATTCGAATCTGTGATAGATTCGAATGTAGCCTCAGATTCGAATGAGGCCAGATTCGAGAGTGTCTTTGTGGACAAACTCGAATGGGCCTTGGGCCATATTCGAGTTTGGCCCATAACAGACTCGAATCAGGGTCTATAATTAGGGATAGACTCGAGATATTATCAGACTTTTTGCAGAATTCGTGAGGGATTAAGCATAAAGCGATCTCGAGTTTATCAGCTTGGTGAGTGTTCTTTCGGAGAGAATCAGTTCGTAGGATCGTTCGTGTGTCGTTCGTTCAGCCTCTGATAGTCTCCGTGTTTCGTAGTTGAGAGTTGTTTCCGTCTACCCGTTAACGAGGATTCCGCACTCGTTGACGGCTCCGCGTCTAGATAGATCTCGTATAGTGGTAGACCTTACAGAACCAGTGTTTCTTGGAAAATAAACCGACTCTCTTGTCTTCTCCCACGCCTCCTTCTTCCCCACGCTGCAGAACCTACTCTCTCCAACCACTGCCTTCCCTTTGGTTCCCTCTGATTCTCCTCCTGCGCCTCCAACTGCCACCGCCTTCCCTCTTGTTCCCTTCAGCAGCCACTGCCTTCCAATAACAGGCCTGCAGCCACCACCTCCCTCCAACAGCAACCGCCTCCATTCTATGCTACCCTGCCGCCTGCCTTCGCACATACTCTTCCTCTTCTTTTCATTTATCAACCATTGTCATCGGTAGATCTTCTTGATTACAGATCTATTGGGAATTCGATTACATCTTCTTGATTTGTTTTTTGTGCTACAACCCATCCATTGCTTCTTTTTGCCATTGCTATGCTGCAACAATCGATGGTCAAAGTGGGTTTTTTTCTCGAAGGCTAGATTCAATTTGGTAAGTTACGATTTTGATTTTTGTGTTTCAACACTTGATTGCTTTATTCGAGCAGGACTTGATCCCGTACAGAGTAACAATTTTACTGATCATCAAAGTCGATAGCTTGGTAAGCGAAATTGAAAGTGAAGTTGAAGGAGGAAAAGTGGTTTAATTGATTAGTGGATTTGGTGCTAACGAAGGAAGATTGTCCTTTGAAGGTGGGTTTTCGTCGGCTGGCTTCTTCCAGGTGGTGGCGGTAACGGACCTCAGGTGGTTCATGGTTGAGAGTGAATTTGTTGAAAAATTGATGGATAGATGTAATAATGCCACCATTGTTCTTGATGCAGGTACTTTTGGTGTCATCAAATTGCTGACCATCAATTATAATTATTGGCATGTGAGTTCATCTATCCACCATCATTGATTCATTTACTTTACATTTATATAATTTTTATAGTGGTTGTGGTTTGAAAGAAAGTCTTTAGAAACAATCTGGATTTAGGTTCTATTTAAACATAATCTTGACTAAGAGAGTATTTTACTTTGTGGTGGAGTTCACTTGAATTGGTTGAAATATGAGGCTTCTTGTTTAATTTCCTGCTAAAAATCAAAAATCTTATGTGTAATTTAAATTTATTTCTTCTTGGCCTCTATTGAGTGTTCCCTTAAATTTTTTAGTTTGGCTTTGGGCGAGCTTGTTTACTTCATGCTAATAAATGTTCGGCTTTCAGATGTTTGAAGTTGCTATCATTAGTGTTCAGTGTTGGGCAAAAATGATTATGCTTATGAATTTCTAATTATATAAGATTAAACTAATTAGACAAGTAGAAGTGGCTTATAGAAGACTGATTGTTGAGATAAACATTTTTTGTCTAAAGATTTCTAACTTCAATCGAAGCATTATTTGCTTATTTGATTCTGATTATTAAGTTGCAATGATTACTTTCAAAACGCATATGAAACACCGGTGGGATACATGTTTTGGTGCTCTTGAAATTATTGGGTTCTGCTTGCATCTTAAGATGCATTTTTGTTCATGATTAATTAGCATATGGTTTTTGTGGATGACCATTTCATATGTGAGACTTGTTCTCAAATTGAAAGCCGCTACTGACTTTGTTTGGACCATGGAAGACGATTTCAAATTGAAAACCGTCGTTGACGTTAGCTTTTTTAAGCTACATTTATCTGTCTGTTTTGGTTTATATGACAATTTCGCTTAACAAACTAATTGCGTTTGATTCTCGATCTATTTTGGTGGCATGGATGGAGTTATGTGGGTGACAGACTGTTATCAGCAGAGATGGAGTTAGTGATTATTTTCTGAGATATACTTGTTTTCTTGGTTTTACATGGAAGATTGCCTTTAGTTTTTCTATGTTATTTTAACATTTTCACCATTTCTCCTTCCTTTCCCCTGCTGTTCAACTGTGTGTGTGTGTGTGTGTATATACATACACACACACACACACACACACACACACACACACACACATATATATATATATATATATATAGATATATATATATATATATATATATATATATATATATATATATATATATATATATATATATATATATATATATATATATATATATATATATATATGTATATATATATATAAACTTTTGATGCTGCTAATTAAGGAGGGCCAGAACAGAAGCAGCAGCCATGTTAGGGGGTTTAGGACTACGTGTGAAATATGATCTGATCGGCAACATGGACTGTGTGTGGATTGAGTGATTGTGTGTGTTAGACCAAAACCTGAGGTTATCGGCTATTATGAAGTAAAAGACGGACAATAGAAGCTTTAAGTATAGGTTAATATGGTCTTTCGCTTAGACCACAACCTTATCTTCTGGCCTTTGAAACCTGAAACTTGATAAGGGTGCATGTAATACATTAATATTGAACCTAGACTTATAAATATGCATTTATTTAGTTGACAGAAAGAAATATGTCGGTGTATTTATTCACCTTAAACTTCTTTCCAAAAGTTCTTCTTGATACTTCTTTTCTAATAGAAGAACCAATAGTTTATAGTTATATGTATGTGGCATGATTTATATATTTGTCTTTATACTATAGCTATTTTTTACGATGCAAAATTTTCCTTGGGTACTGCTTATATTTGGACTGAAGTACAATAGGCGATTAAATTTCAGGACATAAGATTGTGAATCTTAGCAATCGAACCTCCAAAATGTGTTTCATTTTATGACAACAATAAAGAACTTCTATCTGGTGGTAAACTCTGTCTTTATTTTTTTTATGACCGCTTTCATTTTCCTTTGTATGTTACTAATATATACTAATGTGATATATTGTGTAGCAAAACTTAGATCTAATGGTAGCATGATTCTCTGAATTATGATTCTCATCTAAATTTTGTTCCGTGACAAAACATTTTTTTAGTGAGTTTAATCATATGTATGTGCATACATTGGCTTCGATACACAACTTAAACATAAGAATCAAGGATATATATAGTATTCAGATCAATGTCGAACATGAAAATTAGTGAATGACCTCAAAATTCATATATAAAGTTTACCTTAAGGTAAGAAAGGCTTCCCTGTTTGCATATGATGTATCCATGCCTCATTAAGCTTGCACATTTCTTCTTCGACACCAACAGTTACATTAATTCCTGCATCTCGTAGTCTAGCCACACCTGATGATTCTACAATTGGGTTTGGATCGACCATACCCACCACCAGGTGATTCTACATTTTTGTGAAACATAATTTATTGTTAACTTCACCATGCTGCTAGATTACATTGAAATCTGTTGGAAAATAAAGTATGTAGGCTTTTTTTTATTTGGCTTCTTATCTTTGGCTGTATAAGTGGCCATGGTGCTGTTGGTCATCGTGGTTCCTCAGCTTTGCAAGGGTTGGGCAGTTGGGGTGACGAATTTCTGGACATGGTCATCCTCTGCATTTTGCTAACAGGAGGCTTCTGTGATTCTAGCCTGCAACCTTCATGCATAAGAACTGGGAATACTTTGACAAATTGAGAAGATTTGGGTTTTAAGTTTTGACTCAAATTGTTCATAGTATAGGTTGTAACAAGTTATAAATAATAGAAAGACCTGTTCGCAGTCCGAACTCAGAGAATATATTTTACGTATGTTGGTGATAAATCATGAGTTGATCTCCTTTATATGATACTTTCCAGTTTTATGACTTTCTGTCACAATATACATTTTTTCTTTGTAATAAGTTGTGCTTATTCTCTAATAGGAACTACCCATTGCTGATGGCTACGTGGAAAATTGCGCCTGCCCTGGCTGCCGGCTGTGCTGCGATACTCGAGCCTTCAGAATTGGCATCTGTGTAAGTTCTTTTTGATGCCTACATACTTAAATCACTTGTTCACTATTCTTATTATTATCATATTCTGTGCAATTCCAGCACTTGCCTGGAATTAGGTGAAGTATGCAGGGAGGTAGGTCTCCCCCTGGTGTTCTCAATATTCTTACTGGATTAGGGCCAGAAGCGGGTGCTCCTTTGGCTTCTCACCCTAATGTTGATAAGGTGCAGTTGGCGTTGCTTTTGTGTTGTACTCTTCATCTTTTGGTTCAATTTGTTTCATGATTTTCTTATCCAAAAATGACATTCCAATAACTTTTGAGGGTTCTTAAACAGATTGCATTTACAGGAAGCAGTGTCGCAAGAAGCAACATTATGACTGCTGCAGCTCAAAATGTCCAGGTATTTCTTATTATACTTAAAGAGCTATAGCAGGCTTGAACTTTGGAATTTAGGTTTCATTGTTTGGGCCTCGGGAGTACACTTTCTAGATTGAAGCATGGAAGTACCTCCATTCGAAAGTTGAGAAACTATGGATATAGTTATGCTAAGAGGCAAAAATAATAATTGGGCCCCTGACCAACAATTATGCACACTTCACATCTTTTGCGGATCATGATTGAGTTAAACCTTAAATTTATTTATCTTATATCAACCTTGTGCTTTGTTTACTTGGCAGCCTGTCACACTTGAACTTGGAGGAAAGAGTCCAATAGCAGTGTTTGGTGATGTTGACATCGATAAAGGTTTGTTTTCTAAAAGTTCTACATTTTGCTAAATGATTATCCTTACTATATGTTTTAAACCCTACATTTAAGTAAGTGCAGAACAATGAGATTTCATAAATTTCTTATAATAAAGTTTTATTTGCCTTCTGTTCTGTTAGGAAATAATCTAAAGTATGTCAAGCTATTAGTTAGATTTCTCAGACTGTTAGTTGATTTTCTGTGTAAGTACAAAGTTCAAGCTGTTTGTTGAAAAAGTTCGAGCTGCTAGTTCAAAATTTCAAGCTGCCAGTGTTAAAGCTCAAGCTGCTCAACAGATAGACTTCAAGCTGCTCAACAGCTCAATAAACAGAAAGTGCTGATATTCAGGAAAAGATATATTTTGAAGATTCAAGCATATCTACTATCAGAGAAATCAGAGTTTGTCAAGGAAACAAATCAGAAAGCAATATATATACATAGAATATGTTTTTCTATCGTAAGTCTGCACGTACAAGTTTATTCAATTGTAATTGTCTTTCTGATTAAGTTTTCATAAGCCTCTAAGGTTGTAAAACCCTAAGAACAGTTTGTGTTCTTCGTCTAATCAAACAGATTAGAGGTGATTGTAATCATTGAGTTTGGCAATACAAATGATATTTGATTATTGATTGTGTTTATGTGTTTATTTGTTTTGAAAGCTTTTCTTAAAACAGTTAAGTGTTATTCCGCAAACTTCTTAATTGGACTTTGATTCAATACAAGGTTATTGGTTTATACTCTGATTAATTCAAACCAGTTAATCTTAGGTAGTGATTTCGATCTTGACAAGTGGTATCAGAGCCACAGGTCTTTCTTTATTTTCAAAGTCAGAAGCTTTCTTTCACAAATTTTAATTTTCTGCAATGGAATTTGATAATAGCAGTAGTGGATCTGGGCAAGGACTCAAAGTGCCTATGCTCAAACCCACTGAGTTTGAGATGTGGAAACTCAGGATTCAACAGCATATTCAATTTATTGATTATGCCATATGGGAAGCTGTTGAATTTCCTCCTGTAGTTGATCCTGAACTTGATGCTGAAGGCAAACCCATAAAAACTCCTCCAAAAACTGAACTTGAAAGAAAGGCTAGAATGAATGAAGTGAAAGCTCTTACACTTCTTCAGATCGCCATTCCTAATGCTTATCAACACCAGTTTAAAAAGTTTTACACTGCTCATTCTCTTTGGATTGCTTTAGAGAAAATATTTGCTAGCAATGCTAGCACCAAGAGAAATCAAAAGGATCTTTTAAAACAGCAGTATGAAAACTTTTCTGGTGGCAAGAATGAAAACCTCACTCAAATATTTGACAGGTTTAACAAACTGATAGGTGAATTGGAGAGTGCCAAAGTATGCTTGGATCAAGATGAAGTAAACAGAGATTTTCTTAGATCCCTTGGTGAAGAGTGGACAGTCTATGCTGCACAATGGAGAACCAAAGACACTCTTGATGAAATAGAGTCGGATGATCTTTACAACAGTTTGAGAGTGTTTGAAACTGAGATTGAAACTAAAAAGAAATCTTTTTCTTATAATCATAACACTGCTCTCCTATCATCAGCTTTGTCTGATAAATCAAACTGTTGTGATTCCTTCTCAGGTGCTGATGGTAACTCTACTGAAAGTCATCATGAAGCTTTTGTTGCCAATGATGGACTGTACGCTCTAAATGCTAAAGATTTAGAACAGATCCATCCAGATGATCTTGAAGAGATGGACTTGATGTAAGGTCTACAACTACGAGATCTATCTAGACGCGGAACCGTCAACGAGTGTGGAATCCTCGTTAACGGGTAGACGGAAACAACTCTCACACACGAAACACGGAGACTATCAGAGGCTGAACGAACGACACACGAACGATCCTACGAACTGATTCTCTCCGAAACGGCACTAAAACTGATGATAAACTCGAGATCGCCTTTTGCTTAATCACTCACGAATTCTGCAAAAATTCTGATAATATTTCGAGTCTATCCCTAATTATAGAGGCTAATTCGAGTCTGTTATGGGCCAAACTCGAATCTGGCCCAAGGCCCATTCGAGTTTGCCCTCACTAACACTCTCGAATCTGCCTTCCTTCGAATCTAGTACCACATTCGAATCTATCACAGATTCGAATGTTAACCCTTATATAATTCGAATCTACTTAACTTGCATATGAAACTTATGTTATAACTTATGTTTGAGTTAACCTTTGAACTTTATGATTGAACTTCTTGTAATATGTTACATCAAGTTCATTCACACAATCAATAACTAACAAACAAACATATATAAACATATATATCAAAACACTCGTTAATTCTCAATACTTTGAATATTACTTAAACCAAAATGTTAGATCGCTTAGACTGCTATCGTCACACAGGATGTACCAACAGACTCCCCCTTGACGATAGCTTCTAACTACTTACATCAAGTTTAAGTACTAGATCTATATATACTACTGCCTGCATACAAACCAGCATCTATACAAACTTTTACTACCTTCTGGAACTTCCTGGCTTCAGATCTCCATGCTTCAATAAAGAAGACAGACTGATCATGTAGCTTCTTCAGGTCATCCTTCGATAGATTTATTAAGTGCAGTGGATCATACACTCTCAAAATCACTTTGTCCTGTGTATCTTCCATGACTGCTTCTGCTGTGTCATTATCGACGTACCACCATTTCATGTTACTCAAAATGTTCTGTGGCATCGATTTCATAGGCACCCTCTTCAGGCATTTGACTGGTTTATAAACCATTCTGGCCCAAGGCCTTCCCGTATGAGGATCTATCCTTGATCCATCCTCTACTCTTTTGCCTGATCTCGGCTTAAGTCTTTCAAACTTTCCCGAACGACCCTCTTTTCTTATTATTTTTGCCATAACTTCAGCATACGGGTCTTCGCCGATATTTATGAGATCTTTCCATGCTAATTCCTTTACTTCAATCATGGGCAGTGAATTGAATGCTTTCAGTGTTCGCCTCAAGTATTGGAGGCCATCTCTTCTTTTCAAAATAAACAGCTGCAGTTCTCGGTCAAAGAACCAGCTTATAATCCCTCCTGAGAAATTTCCAGCACCCGGAATTCTCATCTTCTTTTTCATCTTCAGCTGTTCTTTCTTTTCTTCCTTTTTAAACCAAAGTTTTATCAACTCAGCTCTAGATGGCTCTTTCTCTGCCTCTTCAAGTTCTGTGTCTTCGACTGAGGCTATCTTGATGTAGTCTATATCAATCACTTTATGATTATTGCCCACATATAGTTCCGTGATAGGTTGTGAATTTATAATCACCTCGTTGACATGATCGTCCTCGTCCTCTATCACTTCGTCGTCAGATTTCCAGTCAACAACCTCCTCAGGAATGAATTCCCCTTCCTCCAACTCTTCGACTTCATCTTCAAAGTCAAATTCCATTAGCTCTTCCTCAATATCTTTTAGCGCATCTATCATGTCGCTATCCAAAGTTCTTGAAGAACCAGCCTCTCCTCCTTCACCTTCTGCTAGACTAGGCTCCCCCTGAGATTGAGCAGTCTGAGCAGCAGAAAAATCTACTGGCTCATTCTGACTTTTGGGGCTGGGATCATTGCCTTGGTTGTCTTCATCATCATCATCTCTCGGCCTTTGTACATTCTGATCACGGCACGATGTCTCCCCCTGAGCCTGTAAATTTTTCATTAACTGCTCTATTAGGGAGCGCATCGTCCTTATATCTGCGGCCTGATCTGCTACAAATGATTTTAGCTCTGTGTTCTCTTCCTGGACTCTCTCCACAATCTTTTTCAAATCGGCATTCTCCTTATCGAGATTTGCATTATGCGCCTGAATTTCACCGATTGCCTTGGTTATGCTTAAAATATGGACATTCTGGAAGTCAACCCGAGCCTTAAGCTGCAGAAATCGTTGATTGTCGACATATGATGATGAGGTTGAAGGAATTGACTGTATTGGAGTAGGAATGATTGGAGATGGAATATATGGTTCATGTTGAGGTGGTGGTGGTGGAAAGGAGGTTTGAGGTTCTTGAGGTTGAGTGTTTTGAGTTTGCTGAATTTCTGGTTGGGCTGCTGATGCTGAAGAAGACCCTTGCATGAATCGATGACGCTTGGCCCGTTGCCTCGTCACTAAAGGAGCAACCTCTTCTTCTTCAAAATCTGATTCATCAGACTCTCTTATTACTCTCCTCCTCGAAGCTTCTTCATTAACTACCAACCTTGATCCATATGTTCCTATTTGAACAGTTGGTTCAGTCGATACTGACTCAGGAGCTTCAACCTCTAACTCCTCCATCTCTTCCGATTCGGTTGCAGATGAAGACAAAACTTTATCAGCCTGCTCTGGCATATATTCATCCACATCTCTCAACACATCTTCTTCTCCCTCAGGAGGCTCAAGTAATTCACCTACTAACGCTGCAGCTACATCTTCATTAGCATGAGGACCTGCCTCCCAGATTCCATTAAGAGTTTGGCACAATTGTTCAGCTTCGCTTGGAACATTTGAAGGCCCGGCTTCCTGCACCTCTGGTTGCTGACTCGTAGAAGGCCTAGACGCCTGAGTTTGACTCGCGGATGTTCTTTGTCTTTGCCTTTGTGCACGCGGTGGCTGTGGTTGTTTTTGTTGTTGTGGTTGTGGTTGTCTTGGTTGAAATTCAACTTCCCCTGCCCAGTTGGCAACATCTGGGGCTTCAAAATTCCTATCCAAGATGGCTCCAAACAACGGACGCTCAACTGGAACAGCCAATCTTCCTCTGTGCGAGGAACAATCAGCAAAGATCCTCTTATCCATTACAGCTACGCTCTGAATCTCATTTTACTGAGGCAGATTTGGCAAGAAATGCCTTATAAGCATCATGATGAACCGCGGATATAGCAGGAATTGTTGATTTTCTGGAGCGGTGATCTGGTGAACAAATTCGGAGAAAAACATTTCCGAGAAACTGTATGGTCGATTATACACTATCGCGACAATCCCAGATTGGATCTTCGAGAACATATAGTCAAAACCGGCTTTCTTTGTCGCAAAGCATACCATAAAGACATGAGCCAGAAATCTCCATTGGCCGATTAGCCCGCTCTTCATATACGAAACCTTTGTTACATCAAGACTATAACCCATTCTCTGAAATGCTGCTTGCCTAATATTCAGAGGAAACTCGATTGGCCCAGCCTCTTCTTCTTGTGAACCCAACTGCAACACCAGACGCAGCATATCCGTGGAAAACACTAACGGTTGTCCAGCTATTCGAGTTCGTAGCACTGTCGGGGTGACCGAGCAGTCTACCTGAAGATGATCATAAAATTGACGAATATATGGTAAAATAAGCTGAACATTATGGGACAAGGCAAAACCAATCCTAGATTCTATTAGGAAATCCAACATTTGTCTAAATCCCTGCGCCTCAGGGATATGACGATCAGGATGAAGGACCATATTGTGCTTCGGCACAAAAGCTCGTACAACCATATCTGCACAATAAACAAACTATTAGATTCGTTAAAAATCAATAAACCTGTTTAAATTTAAATCTGTTTTATTTTGAACTTGTTTAAGTACAAAATCCAACACAATTAAATTTCTACAAGTTTAATAAAATTTAAATTAAATAATGCAAATAAAAGACAGATTCGAATGTAACAGATTCAAATAAGTTCCCCTTTCGAGTTTGATGACAGAATCGAATCTAGTGTCCTTCTCGAATCTAATGACAGATTCGAGAAACATCAGGAACAGATTCGAACTGTCGACTCGACTCAAACACCAAATCTCTTGATTTTAACCTTTTTGGACTTAGAAAATTACATTCATTAGTCCTACTAGTTACTAATCACAGATATGTGCCTTTAATTTGACTATTTATTGGTCCAAACTTTGTAATTTTTGAAAACACGATTTAGACCCTTAAACCTTCAAAAAATCGATGATTTTGCCTAAAATGGTGTATAAAACTACATGAATCTTGTACAATCAAGTTTATTATACCTAGATACAGGAGTAGAATCGAACACTTTTGCTATAAACTCGACAGATTGTCGTATATATGAGAAACGGTAGACTCGAGGAATAGATTCGAGATCGCCAAGATAGATTCGAGGAAGTAGATTCGAAAACAGATAGAAGTAATGACAAGAACTGTTACCTATTTATAACATCTACCTTCGACTCTATGGCCAGACTCGAATCTACTGACAGATTCGAAAACCCCGTTTCGAGTCTGTCCTAAACTCGAATAACACCAACACTTAGAAAAATTTCGAAAATTTTGAAATAACTTCAACTTTTTCAACCTTTTCAACGGTATTGTGTAACAAGATAAACTATGCCAACTCTTTTACCCTAAGCACATGATTTTTCACGCAGTGTTTATTTTATCCAACTTTGAATGCACCCTCAGTAATTTTTTAACCTTTTACCTAAGTAAAAACTAAACTAAAATAAAATAAAATAAAATAAACTAAGGTAAAATAAAATAAAATAAAATTAAAATTTTGACCAAAAATTTTAACTTAGACTTAAACTATACTTAAAAAATTTACAAACTAAGCTAAATACTAAACAAAATCTTTTTGATGAGTATAGTCTACGAAAGGTTCAATCAGATAGCGATGTCAGAGACTCACTTTCAGTACTTAAACTTTCACACTTAGGAATTTTTGATTCCTTTGATTGTTTGTCGTGAAATACCCATTTAGCCGATTGTTGGTATTTTACCCCTTTAAACATGCTACATTTTGGAATATCCCTTGGCATTTTTATTTATCATGAAATTATCTTACGTGACTCAGACATAGACATACTTTTATGATCAAGGCACACAGACAAAGATTCTAACTTGTTGGTATTTGCAAACTTTCTTTAAAAGACAAACATCGGACACAGGTCTGTATTTTCATACAACAAAGTGTCTTAGATTGACTTAAGGTTTATTTTTAAAGTTAGCAGACAGCAGTGACAGGTATGTACTGACGTACAACAAAGCGACATATCTGCTAACCCGAATCTAAACAGAGGCAACAGGTCTGTACTTACGTACAACAAAGTTACATGTTTTCGACTCTTAATTTATATGATTTTTCTATTCTTTCCATTTTCAGATGTATTTGATGTTGCCATACATCCCCAGAAAGTTTGCATACCTCATTTAGACTCAAAGTTTGTATGTCTTGTACATAAAAATTAAGACCGATTGGTCGTACATCTAAGTTAGTGACACATTTGACTTTTTCTTGAATATTTTACTTGCCTTGAGACTCCCTATATGTATTATGCCTACCAACACATCAAAGTAAACTAAAGTATAACACTTAGAATTTAGTTGCATTATGTGTGAAAGCCTAAACGCTTAGAGTTTGTAACGACTGTGCTAATTTTCGTCACTTTGAACCTATGCTTCTAAGACTTAACTCCTTTTCTGATATACTCTTTTTTTTTGTATTTTTATGATTTTCTCTCTTTTTTTTCTTTTGTTTTTCATAAGAAATAGCAACAAAATAAGATAACCTACTAACTTACTAAAAAATAGAAACTTACTATAAATAGAAACTTACTAAAAATAGAAACTATCCTAAATTAGCAGACTTACTATAAAAAGAAAGAAATACTAGTACTATAAAAGGAAACAAACTACTACTAAGGTCAAATTACTCTGGGTTGCGCATTCCATTTAGTTGAATTAAATATTCAAACCGTGACTTATCAAATGCTTTGGTAAATAAATCAGCATTATTATCTTCTGTTGCCACTTTTACCAATTTGATTAAGTTCTTTTCAGCACAATCACGAATAAAATGATGCCTAATGTCTATGTGCTTTGTTTTGTTGTGTTTAACTGGATTGTTAGTTATAGCAATTGTAGATTGATTGTCTATCCTAATGGGAGTTTGAGTATAAGCCAAACCGTAATCCCGCAATTGTTGTTGTATCCACAGAACCTGTGAGCAGCAACTACCAGCAGCAACATACTCGGCCTCGCACGTTGACACGGCTACCGATGTTTGTTTCTTGCATTGCCAGGATACCAATCTCCCTCCTAGGAACTGACAACCTCCAGTTGTTGATTTGCGCGTCAAGCTGCATCCTTCGTAGTCAGAATCCGTGAACGCCTCCAACTCTAGATCACCCTCCGCGTGATACCAAAGACCCAGCTTCGGTTTCGACTTGAGGTATCGTAGAATCCGCTTCACAGCTTTCATATGCATCTCCTTCGGATTCGCTTGAAACCTAGCACAAATGCACACAGCAAACATAATGTCAGGTCTTGAAGCAGTTAAATACATAAGTGATCCAATCATGGCCCGATATAAAGTCGGATCCACATCGGTATCACTTTCAGTACCCGGTCCGAGATTGTGATTCACTTGAATCGGCGTGCTGAAATGAGCAGTCAACTTTGTTCCTTCCATCCCGAAACGTTCCAATATGTCATAGACATACTTCGTCTTATGGATAAACATCCCTTCCTTCTTCTGGTCAACTTGTAACCCCAAAAAGAAATTTAACTCCCCCATAGCACTCATCTCGAATTTCGACTTCATCACCTTCTCGAAATCCTTGCACATCTGTTCGACTGATGATCCAAAAATGATATCATCGACGTACACTTGTACCAAGATAAAGTGTTCTCCCTTCCTCTTAACAAACAGAGTACTATCTATCCTACCCCTTTCAAACCCGTTCTCTAATAAATGGTTGGATAGAGTCTCATATCATGCCCTAGGTGCCTGATGCAATCCATATAGAGCCTTATCTAAGCGATATACTCTATCAGGATATTTTGGATCTGTAAATCTGGGCGGTTGTTCCACATACACCAACTCCTTCACTTTCCCATATAGGAAAGCACTCTTAACATCTAATTGATATACCTTAAAGCCCTTGAAGGAGGCAAAAGCTAAAAACAACCTAATGGCTTCTAGCCTTGCTACTGGTGCAAAAACCTCGTTGTAATCGATTCCCTCCTCTTGGTTGAAACCCTTTACAACTAGCCTAGCCTTGTTGCGCGTGACTATACCCCGATCGTCTCTTTTGCACTTAAAAACCCATTTGGTTCCTATAGCAACTTCCCCTCGAGGTAATGGAACTAACTCCCACACTTCTAGTTTCCTAAACTGCGAAAGTTCTTCCTGCATCGCTTCAACCCAGGAGTTATCCTTAAGTGCCATTTGCACATTCTTAGGCTCTACTTGCGATATGAAACATGAATAGAGACATGTGTGATAAGCTTCGGAGTCGTTTATCATCGACAACAACACAGTGTTGTTATTTAAACTACTCCTAGTCCTCACACCCTCGTTAGGATTTCCTATGATGCTTTCTAATGGATGGTTCTTGTTAATCCTAGAGGTCTCTATCTCATCAACCCTTAGATTATCTCCTAAGTTAGATCCTATTTCACCTAATGGGGGTACAGGCTCAGCTTCTACATTTTCCTCCTCATGGACATTTTCCTCAGATTTGGAACTTTATGCTTGAGTCTGATTCTCAGTGGTAGGTGCTTCTAGATCAGCAACTTCTGGAGATCCATCTACTGTCGCAGTAGGCTCGGATGTGGACTCAAACGTAGTCCTTGGAAAGGTATGGCCGTCGTCATTCAGATGCAACGTCGCCATGTCCTTTTCGATTGTACCTGCATTATCATCCAAAGGAATGTTAAATGACTCAAATAATTTATCATAGTCAAATATCCATTCCGGACCAGTTTGGGGTTCATGTGTATAACTTGTGACTTCAATGTTATACACAATCTCCACTGTAACATTTGTTTTGTTAAAAACCCGTTTGTTTGGTGAGTTCGGCACATAACCTAGGAAGTATCCTTCGCCAGCCTTTTCACCAAACTTCGGTTGATGTTTTGTACGTAAAGGAGTGCATGGTACCCCAAACGGTTCGAATCCAGTTAAATTAGGTGGCCGTTTATTCAAAATTTCATAACATGTTTTGTTCAAAGATTTGACTGTAAGGACTCGGTTTTAAATATGGCACGCGGTATTCACTGCCTCCCCCCAAAACATGGTAAGAAGCTTTGAATCCGAAAGCATAGTCCTTGCAGCCTCAATCAATGTCCTATTTTTACGTTCGGCCACCCCATTTTGTTGAGGTTCATATGGTGCACTGAATTGATGCACTATGCCCTTTGATAGGCAATATACACCAATTACAGTGTTTTTGAATTCAGTCCCATTATCACTACGTATTCTTTTAACCCTTGTTCCGTAGGAATTCTCCACTTGGTCTAAGAACCCGATGAGCTTGGAAGTCGTCTCGTCCTTTATACCTAAAAAGAAAACCCAAGAAAAACGTGAGTAATCGTCAGTGATAACCAAACAGAACCAACTACCTCCTATACTCCTTTTGTTGATAGGTCCGAAAAGGTCCATATGCAACAAATCGAATGTGGAGGTGATGGAATTCTGAGTCTTGGACTTGTGTGTCTTCTTATGTTGTTTGCCCTTCTTGCACGGTAGACACTTGTCCTCGAACTGAAAGCTCTTCATAGGCACACCTTGCACCAGTCCATTCTTTGTTATGTAGTTCATCTTCCTTAGGTGCAAGTGAGCCATGCGTCTGTGCCACAGTACCGATTCCGTCTCCGAAGCTTTGGATAGTAAACAGATTGGCCCCATCGAAGTCTCTGGCTTGTTCATATCAAGCATGTACAAGTCGTTCTTCCTTGGTGCCCGCATCAATACCCATTCTTCAGGAATTTTGAATCCCGGCTTTAGCACTAACGCCTCAGTGTCCGTGAACAACACTGAGTTCTTTTTGTCACAGATTTGTGATACACTAATGAGATTGTGAACCAGTTTATCAACGTGATAAACTTGGTCCAAGCTGATCGTCCCATTAGTGACCACTCCGGTACCCGTGATGTTTCCTCCTTTGTTACCGGCGAATGATACAAACCCCCGATTTCCACCCTTGAAGTCTGTAAGGAGACTTCGGTCCCCTGTCATGTGCCTGGAGCATCTACTGTCGACGAACCACTTGTTGTTTGGACCTGTGGTAATCTCCTGCACATGAAAGAAAATAGGTTAGTTATCACGGGGAACCCAAGCCATGACTGACTTGGTTATACCATTCTCGTCCACATATTTAAACTCTTTCAAATACCCATCTCACCTTTCAGGTGACTTGGGTCGTTGAACAGGAGTTTGATGTGGTGCCGAGTGATTTAAATTCACTCTTTGCCTTTGAGTAGACATTTGTTGTGGAGCTCTAGAGTAATTCCTATTATATTGCATTTCTGATTGTGATCCTTGAGCTCTTACCGGTGCGTACTGTCTAACTGGAGTATGAGACCTAACTGGAGTGTGTGACCTGCTAGGTGTTGTGCTCCTATAGACTTGTTGAGATGCTGACCTAGGTTGATTAATGACACGATTCGGTGAATTTGTCCTAACCCCTTCCTTTGGTCCAACCTTTACCGGTGTTTGTTTCACAACTGGTTTTGGTACGGCCTGCACAGTTTTCTCGGTACTCTGAGAACTACTAGTGCTCGCCACACTGTTTGAGGGCTTAACAGGTGTTGGGTTCACTGTCTTAGGTGTAACATCGGCTTTCCTAAGTGGACAGTGAGAAGCAACATGCCCCTTTTCATGACATCTGAAGCAAGACATCTTATCTATGGACTTTTTGTGTGATCCCTTAGACTTAGGTGTCTCACTAGAGTCTTGGTCCTTTTGTACATCTATGGCGACTAGCTCATCGTCCTGATCAGCCCAATCAATTTTATGTTTTCCTGCAGGTGTTTCACTGGAGGAAGTCACAAATTTGACTTTCTTAACCTTGACGGTTGTGTCAGCCACCTTAGGTGTATTTTCTACTATAGGCTCGGATTTAGGTTCAGGTGTGTCCTCTAAGTCTACTGATTTGTCAGTTTTCTCCTGAGGCTGAGGCACATAGTTTGCATTAAAAGGTGGAGGAATTTCATGAAATCCTAGACCTACGGGCTTTTTAGACTGTCTTTGGGCATCTAAAACTTTCCCTAGGTTTAGGCTTGAATTCCTAAACTTCTCTAGCTTACTGTTTGCCTCTGCTACCTTTACCTTTGTATCAGCTAGCTCAATGTCTTTGTCTTTAAGGTTTTTGGTCAAGGCCTCCACATGCTCATACATAAGCTCTATCCTAACACACTGCTCACTCAGTTTGTCTTTTAGAACTATTACGTCTTGAGCATCATCCTTAAGCTTATCTTTAAGATCTTGCTTAATATCGTTTAGACTAGCATTTTCAATTTTTAAATTCTCATTTTGAGCAGTTATGGTTTTATGTGATTCTAAGACTAGATTTAACCTATCGTTAGAATTAACACACAATGCACATAATTAACGAAAAAGAGAGTAAGTCAGACTAACCTTTGAGTTATCAGATTCCACGTTGGCCATCAGAGCAGCAAACTCCAGAACTGTCTGATCATTCGTCTTTTCCACCCACATCGGACTGTTTTCCCTTGTGGTCTGCTCTTCTCCTTCGCACCCAGTCTCCGTAACTTCAGCCATAAAAGCCCGAGCATTAGACTCTGGATGTGAGCTCCAGTCATAAGTTTCATCTAGCTGTCTGTCTGAAGTGACATTGGATAGTAGACCAGCTAGATTGGCCTGACCAGATGATGAACTTGGAAGGTATCGTTGTTGAGACTGATTCTGAAACTGTCCCTGATGCTGACTCTGCCCTTGGTATGTTTCGACCTTCGGTCTCTGGCATTCTCTGGCGAAGTGTCCCAGACCTTGACAGTTGTAGCACTTGACCTTGGACTTATCAAATCCAATCCCCTTGTTGTTCATTGTCAAATTCCTTCCAGTTCTCTTGATGAATCTCTTAACCCGTTGGGTTACCATGGCCAGTTGCCATTTAAGATCCATTTCCTCAAGATCATCAGGGTCGACCTGATCATAGTCCTCATCCCAGAGAGCAGGATCGTTAATCTTCCCTTGAACACAATTCCCATACGCGGCCACAAAAGAAGCAAGTAGATTCAAATGTTCTTCCGCTGATTTTGCGCTCATGGGCATCTTCGAATAACTCTGAGATGTCGATGCCTGTTGTACTTGAGGCTGCGGTTCTTCCGATCTTCCTAATCCTAAGAACGCGTGATTCAATGTGTCATCAGTCTCTGCTGGTGACGACGTTTCTCCGGTGAAAAACGTTGTAGCAGTCTTCAGGTCGGCTGTCGCTGAAGGTTTTGTAGTCTTTCCAAAATACATTGCTGGATTCTGGACTTGTTCGTAATCAGTTTCGGCCTTCAGTAGCTCGAAGTGATATGCCCGCAACGTTCCCACAATATCATCCAGAGATTGAGTATAATATTTGTCTTCATTCAGCTTGATCATTACCACATACATAGCCCATTTGGCTGGTAAGGCTTCAAGAAGCTTGTTGTTCTTGTCGGTGTCAGTATACTCAATCTCGTGACTTTCAAGTTCCGTCAACAGATGATAGAACTGGGTGATGATCTCATCCAGCTGTTCATCCTTTAACGCCTTGAAAATCGCAAACTGTTGTTTCAACAGCTCTGTACGCTTTCTACGAACCCTAGGATTACCCTCACACCTCTTCTCTAGAGTCTCCCAAAGTTCCTTCGACGTCTTTTGAGTCCTAAATGTGTGCAGTATATCCTGAGGCAAAGCCATTCGGATTATCGAGAAAGCTTTGATTTCGGCTTCATACAATTTCTTAGCATCCTCCTTCATCATTTGGTATGATAAGACTTTTTGACGGCCTTCAACTTCAGAAACTGGTGGAATATATCCTTCGTCGATACACACACACATTCGCATGTCATTAAAACGCACGAAATCAGTAAACCGATCTTTCCACCAGTAATAATCCTCGATTTTCATCAGCTTAGGCGGTGCGTTTGCCTTCCCGACCTCGTGGTCCATTTCCAGGAATTTTTTAAGATATGACATCTTTTCAAAAGTAATTGAATTGAACTTAACTAATGTAATTCGAAACTAATGTGAATTAATTCGTTCGAATCTAGGTAGATTCGAATGTAATCAGATTCCAATTTATTTGGGATTAAATTCGATTAAGTGTTATAATTCAATTAAACTCGAAATTATGTCAGATTCGAAAAGTCCTCAGATTCGAAGGTCAGGCAAACTCGAAATCACAACAGATTTGAAATCCTATTCGAAACTAAACTAAACTCGAAATAAACTCGAAATTAGACTCGAGACCCTATTCGAATGTAGCACAAACTCGAAATAGATTCGAAACCCTCTGAATCAGACTCGAAAGGAGCGGATTTTGGTTAGACTCGAAACTAAGTGTAACCCTAATTACCCCTAATAGATTCGAGCGCCGCAAACTCGAAAAACGGCTAACACTTTGATTTTTTAACGTTTTGCAGATTGAATCAATATTTTTGCAATGAAAAATATTGATTTCGATCAAAAACGTGAAAAACTACAAAGGATTACCCGGATTACTATTTGCTAAGCTCGACGAACACGAAAAAATACGATTTTGAGAGAAAAACCGTCTACAAGCGTCAAGAAACCTAGAATGTATCTAGATGAACACGAAGAACACCAAGAACACTCCGTAGGCTCTGATACCACTTGTAAGGTCTACAACTACGAGATCTATCTAGACGCGGAACCGTCAACGAGTGCGGAATCCTCGTTAACGGGTAGACGGAAACAACTCTCACACACGAAACACGGAGACTATCAGAGGCTGAAGGAACGACACACGAACGATCCTACGAACTGATTCTCTCCGAAACGGTACTAAAACTGATGATAAATTCTAGATCGCCTTTTGCTTAATCACTCACGAATTCTGCAAAAAGTCTGATAATATTTCGAGTCTATCCCTAATTATAGAGGCTAATTTGAGTCTGTTATGGGCCAAACTCGAATCTGGCCCAAGGCCATTCGAGTTTGCCCTCACTAACACTCTCGAATCTGCCTTCATTCAAATCTAGTACCACATTCGAATCTATCACAGATTCGAATGTTAACCCTTATATAATTCGAATCTACTTAACTTGCATATGAAACTTATGTTATAACTTATGTTTGAGTTAACCTTTGAACTTTATGATTGAACTTCTTGTAATATGTTACATCAAGTTCATTCACACAATCAATAACTAACTAACAAACATATATAAACATATATATCAAAACACTCGTTAATTCTCAATACTCTGAATATTACTTAAACCAAAATGTTAGATCGCTTAGACTGCTATCGTCACACAGGGTGTACCAACACTTGAAATGGCAGCATGCAATGTTGACTATGAGGGCTAAAAGGTTTCTGAAAAGAACTAGCAGATCCAACTCTCAAGCCAGACCAGAAGGGAAACCAGCATTTGATAAATCCAAAGTAGAATGCTTTAAATGTCACAAGCTTGGTCATTTTGCCAGAGAATGCAGATCCCAAGGTCAACAGCCGCCAAGACCCCAGCAAACTAATCAAGTTTCGTCATCACAAGCACTTGTCTCTCAAGAAGACAATGTGTTTGAGTGGAGTGATCAGACAGAGGAAGAGTTTCAAAATCAAGCTCTAATGGCAGAAACATCAAATGTCACCTCCACTGAATTACCATCTGAGGTAAATGCTAAACTTTGCTCTCAAACATGCAAAAATATGGTTAAAAAGTACAGAGATCATAATGATAGCATGTGCAAAACTCTAGCTAAGATGGAAGAGAGGAGATATGAGTATATGCAGGCCATAGAAGATCTTGAAAAATAGATCAATGACTATAAGGATAATGAGATTCAAATGGGACATGATAGAACATATCATGAGTGGGAGAAAAAGGAGCTGAATAAGAAAATAGAGTCTCTAAATAAGAAATTAGATGAGGCTGAACAGAAGGTGTTAGATGCTAATAAGAAACTAGAATCTGTCAATATAGATCTAGGAAACTTCAAATTGGCAAATCAAAAGCTGGAACACCTAATGGAAATTCAATTTAAAGATAGGGTAAAATCTCAGCTCAATCCCAAAGAAGGTATAGGATACAGAGCCACTCCACCTCCATACAACAACAAATACATTCATCCAATGAGTGAAGTTGCTGATAGGCTTGTTAATGAACCATTAGATGAGTCTATGACCACTGTAGATCCTGTCCTTGAAACCAGTCCTGATTCTAAAGAAGATCTAATTAAAAATAAAGACTGTGAGTGCAAAGAAGTTAAGCAAGGACACAAAACAATGAGTGTACCTATAGCAGCCCTAAACCCTAGTAAGAAAGGAAAAGAGAAGATGAGTGTATGCCATACTACTCCCCAGGTTTCTGTACCTTTTAACTGTAACACTGCATCTTCCTCAAAAGGTAACAAAAAGGAAAATAATGTTCCAATCTGCACATGCCAAAAGCATGGTGTTCAAAAGTTTCCCAAACAACAGCAGGTAAGGGGAAATCAAAGGAACAAGAACCAGTTATGGTCTGATAAAACTGGTTCTCCAATAAAAACAGTCAAAAGATGTTTCCACTGTGGCAGGAAAAACCATTCGGCCAGACATTGCTTGTACAAACCATCTATTGCAAAACAGATTGTGGTTCAGAAACAGGCATTTGTTAAAAACACAAAAAAACTTAAGGTCAAACCACCTGTTACACCAGTCTCTGAGAAAACAGTTGATCACAGGTACTCAAAAATCAATACAAAAACAGTCCACACACCAAAAACAAGTTTTAGCAAAGCCAAAATCAAAGTTTAAACACATATGGTGTGTTAAAGGCAAAAACTCCAATGAAACTGTTGATAAAAATGTTGAAACTGCCAAGTCTAAAGTTGAAACTGTTAGTGCAAATTCTGAAGCTGTTAGCACTGCAGACTCAGCTCAGACTGCTAGGCTCAAAACTGGGACTGGTAATGGATCATCTGAGACTGTTACTGTAAAGGATGGACAAAACACCTGGATACCTCATGTCATAACTAAATATTCTCCACAAAGTCCATCAGTGGATCTCACTAAGTATAAGAAGTCAAAGACAGTGTTTAGTTATGTCAATGCACAAGGACAACCCAAAACCAACTTGGTTTGGGTTTACTCCACTACTAACTAAGCTTTTATTTGTGCAGGGCACCCACAGGTCACAACACAAAATAAGATGGCATTTGGACAGTGGATGCTCTAGGCACATGACAGGCAACTCTGATTGCTTGTCAAACTTCAGAGGCTTTGAAGGTGGATTTGTTGCATTTGGAGGAATTCCAAGGGAGGTAAGGTAACAGGTAAAGGTACTGTCAAAGCAGGCAATATGCTTTTTAATGATGTTTTATATGTTGAACAACTGAAGTACAATTTATTAAGTGTGTCTCAAATCTGTGATAAACAAAATATTGTTGTCTTCACATATTCTGAGTGCATTGTTCTTTCAAAAGATTTTAAAATTCCTGAAAATCTTGTTTTACTTAGAACACCAAGAAAGGACAATGTCTACTGTCTGGACACAGATCTTTTATCCAAATCAAGTACTTTAAGTTGTTTTATATCTAAAGCATCATCAAATGAGTCTGCTCTTTGGCACAGAAGGATGTGTCACATGAACTTCAAATCTATGAATGTGCTAGTCAAAAAGAATTTGATAAGAGGTTTACCACAAAAGGAGTTCATTTGTGATGATCATTGTGTAGCATGTCTTAAAGGCAAGCAACACAAATCTTCTCATAATGCCAAAGAAGTAAATTCAATCTCATCTGCTCTTCATCTTATTCATATGGATCTCTTTGGTCCAACATCTGTTTTGAGTTTGAATAAAAGGGCTTACTGTTTAGTCATTGTTGATGATTTCACCAGATTCACACGGGTCTACTTTCTTAGGACTAAAGATGAAACTGCTGAGCTAGTTAAATCATTTATTCTTAAGATAGAAAATCAATCCAACTTAAAAGTAAAGGTGATCAGATCAGACAATGGGACTGAGTTTAAAAAGCATATCCTACACAGTTTCTGTGAGTCTAAAGGTATTGCTTGGCAATATAGTGCACCAAGAACACCACAGCAAAATGGTGTAGCTGAAAGAAAGAACAGAACTTTAATTGAGGCTGCTAGAACCATCCTAGCTGATTCCAAACTGCCTATGACCTTTTGGGCAGAAGCAGTCAAGACAGCTTGTTATGTTCTAAATAGGGTTCAGGTTGTTCAATCACAAGGGAAAACTCCATATGAGTTATTCCACCATAGAGTCCCCTTGATAGCCTTTCTTAAGTCTTTTGGCTGTTCCTGTACCATTCTTCACACTAAGACTCACTTAGGAAAGTTTGAAAGCAAGACTGAAGAAGGTTTCTTTGTAGGATACTCCACTCAAAGCAAAGCCTATAGAGTATATAACAGTGTGTCTAAAACCATTGAAGAAAGTGCCAATGTTGAATTTAATGAAAACACTGCAAATGTCAAAGGCACTGGTCCTGATTGGTTGTTTGATTTAGATTCACTGACTAATTCTTTGAGCTTTGTTGAGTATAATGCAGAAACTGATGATAACAGGGTTGAAGCTGCCAACACAAATTCTCATGCTGGTAGCACAAATGATCAAGCTGTTGGTACAAAGATTCAGACTGTTGCAGATTCTGGTCAATGGGATGAGTATACGGTCATACCACTTCTATCTTGTGACCCACCAGGGGTACTGGATGCACAGCATGATTCAAATCCAAACTATGAAGTGCCAATCCCAAGTTCTGAGAGAACAGCTCCATCACAAAGGGATACAGTTCCAGATTCAAGTTAAGCTGTTCCTGAAGCTGAACCATCAAGTAGTCCTGATGGAGATGATACAAATCTAGGAACTTCCTTCTAAACAGACAGAGAGCCAACACTCAGAGTTCACAAGTATCATCCTCTAAATCAGATAATGGGTGATCCATGCACCCCTGTGCAGACAAGGTCCATGCTTCACAAAGAGTCTACTGATGCTGACTCAGCAGTTCCAGAATTCAGTCTAGCTGCCTTTGAACATGCTTGTTTCATGTCACAGTTAGAACCAATGAAGGCATCAGAGGCTTTGAAAGATCCATCTTGGATTGAGGCAATGCAGGAAGAACTACTACAATTCAAGATTCAGAACGTATGGACTCTAGTTGATCTTCCTAAAGGCAAGAGAGCAATTAGTACACGTTGGGTTTTCAGAAACAAGAAGGATGAGAGAGGGATAGTCAACAAGAACAAAGCAAGATTGGTAGCACAGGGATACACTCAAGAAGAAGGAATAGACTATGATGATGTCTTTGCTCAAGTGGCAAGAATTGAAGCCATCAGACTGTTCCTAGCCTATGCAAGCTTCAAAGGGTTTAAAGTGTATCAAATGGATGTAAAGTCTGCTTTCCTGTATGGTACCATTGAAGAAGAGGTCTATGTGTGTCAACCTCCTGGGTTTGAGGACTACAAGTATCCAGACAGAGTCTACAAATTAGACAAAGCCATCTACGGACTACACCAAGCACCTAGAGCATGGTATGACACTCTGTCATCATACCTTCTACAGAATGGATTCAAGAGAGGTACTCTGGACAAAACTTTGTTCACAAAGTCCATCAAATCTGAGATTCTACTTATTCAGATATACGTTGATGATATTATCTTTGGGTCTACAAATGACAGTCTGTGCAAAGAGTTTGAGGCATTAATGCACAAAAAGTTTCAAATGAGTTCAATGGGGGAACTCACCTTCTTTCTAGGATTGCAGGTCAAGCAGAAGCCTACAGGGCTTTTTATCAGTCAATCAAAGTATGTTAAAGACATACTGGAAAAGTTTGGTTACAAAGATACCAAAGTTGCTAGTACTCCAATGGACACTCACAAGCAGCTTGATGCAGACAAAGATGGAGTAGATGTGGACATTCACTTATACAGATCCTTGATAGGTTCACTTATGTATCTCACATCTTCTAGACCTGATATAATGTTTGTTGTTTGTGTTTGTGCCAGGTTTCAATGTGCTCCAAAGGACTCACACCTGTTTGCTGTTAAGAGAATCTTTAGATATCTTAAAGGCCAACCACATTTGGGCCTCTGGTATCCTAAAGACTCTCCTCTTGAACTAACAGCTTATTCTGACAGTGATTATGGAGGTTGCAACATTGACAGAAAGTCCACAACTGGTGGATGTCAGTATCTAGGAGCAAGACTGTTCTCTTGGAAGTGTAAAAAGCAAACAACTGTTTCCACCTCATCCACAGAAGCAGAATATGTAGCAGCTGCAAGCTGTTGCTCCCAAGTGATGTGGATTCAAAATCAACTGAGAGACTATGGTATGAATTTCCTATCCACTACTATTTACATTGACAACTCAAGTGCAATTAGCATTGTACAAAATCCAGTGAAATTTCCCAAAACTAATCATATTGACATCAGATTTCATTTTATAAGGGACTGTAATGAGAAGAAATTAATCCAAGTTACCAAAATTCATACTGATGATCAGTTAGCTGATCTATTTACAAAACCATTTGATGTAGGAAGATTCACCTTCCTAGTATAAAATATTAGTATGGTTAATATGGATTTATTTGTTTTCCCTCATTCTTTCTTATTTTATGAAACTTATATATATTTCATATGCTTGTTTAAGGGGGAGATACTGTTTTATTCGAATTTGCTCTTTTTTTTTACTAACAGGTTGGGTCTTTTCTCAAGCTGCTAGTTCATTTTCTCGGACTACTAGTTGTTTCACTTGATCTGTCAAAGTGTGCAGGGTATTTTGGTAACTTTCACAAGTGTGTGCGCGGGATTAGATATTTTCGAAACCTTTAAAAGGTCCCAGTTTCGTTCCATTGTAACTACCAGTTGCAAAATATCTTCCACGATCTTTCTTTTCTCTCTGATCGATTTCCACACACATCTTTGATACCCTAAATCACCGATTGATTATCAATGGAGTTTGTCAAAGAACATAACTGTCTTCCCTACTCTCTCAAACACGCTGACCTTCAACCATTCCACGACATGATGGACTTCCTTCAAAGTTCTCATATTCATCATGCTCTTTCCATAAACCCTACAATATACATATCTCATATAGAGCAAATTTGGAAACATGCCTCTGTTCAAACCATCAATGGAGTCACCTCTTTGACGTCCAAGATTGATGGAACCACTGTCATCATCACTGAGGATCTCATACGCCAACACTTGCATCATCAAGATGCCACAGGTATAACCGACTTATCTCTTACTGCCTTACATGAAGGCCTTTTTGCTATAGGGTATAGGGGCCCTACTGATTCTTATATGTTCTTTAAAACTCATTTTGCCCCTAAGTGGAAATATCTGGTACATATTGTACAGCAATGCATAAGCCCTATTGGTCAGAATTTTCATCAAACATAGCCACTGCCTTAGTGTGTTTATCCACAGGCCAACAGTTCAATTTTTCTAATATGATTTTTCAGGGTATGCTAAGGCATCATGCCCTAAAACATGGGAAATTTTTTATGTATCCTAGATTTTTGGCTGAAATTATTGCAAGAACTTGCAGTAACTTCAATGTACATAAAAGGATTCATGTTTCCCATAGGCACTCTTTACCAACAATAAAACGTCTTTTAAAAACAAGTGCCAATTTTTTGTCAGTTGATGTCCCATTGCCCTCTGCAATGTTGGGCATCAATCCTCTAAACAGAAGAGAGGGTCCTGAGCAGGCTCAGCCTAACAACACTGCTTCACCCCCAGGACCCCAACCCACTCCTCATGATACAAATAATCCCTCTGTTCTTTCTAAAAATCCCTCATCCCCACACATAATATACAAAAGAAAAAGGGGTTCAGGAGCTCCTTCCTCCTCAGCCCTAACACAAGAGCCAAATGTCCCTGTGCAGGAGGACACTCCTGCACAGAATATCCAAAGGGCACCCACTGAGGACTCTCCCATCCTCAATTTGGAGGTGGACATCTCAACAGAAGATGTCCATATGGGTACTGTGGCTGACACTACTGTTGTTTCTGCACAAGAGGCACAGGACAGTGTCAACATAATTAAGACCACAACCATGGCAACAGAGGGTGTGCAAGCACCTTCTGGAAGTTCCCAGAACCAAGAAAAGAGGGGCCCAGAAGTTTCTACTTCTGGAATTCCTGCCAGTGATAGATCACAAATACCACACTCTTTTGCTGATCTTGAGGCTAGTCTGCAACTCATGATTTTAACGGATCCTCAGCTGAAACTGTTGTGGCAGCATTGGAATATTATCAGTCCCTTGTTGCTACACAGGGGGCACAAATCAGAGTCCTACAACAGCAAGTAGCAGCTCAGAATGAGAGAATGGATTACTTTCATAAGGGGTTCACCCTCTGTGGAAATAAGATCATTCAACTTGAGAAGGTGATTCGAACCCTAATGGCAAAGGTTGTAGGTCCTCCTGACCAAACCAATGCATCCAAAAAGGAGGAGAATCCGGAGATCCCTAAATCAGTCCAAGCAGCTCCAGCTCCTACTCCAACAGTCCAAGATTCTAGGCTAACAGTCCCAACAGCTACTCAAGCTGTTAGCCTAGACACTCAAGCTGCTCCCACAAGAACAACAGGAGTTGTTATTAGAGAAGGCAGTCGAGCTCCCATCAGTACAGTCCAAGCTACATCCTCTGCAACAAAGGATAAGGGCAAGGGTATTCTCATAGAATCTCCAAAGTACAAATTTTCATCCAGAGATGCCCAGGTTGCTCATGATGCTGAGTTTGCTAGAAAGTTAGCAGAGGAACAAGACGAGATTCTGGACCAGCAAACCCATGCTCCAATGCAAGATGATGAAACCTTAGGTGACTACCAAAGAGGGTTTGTGGTTAAACAGAATAAGAAGAAAAGGAAAATGCCAACATGACATTCAAAGGCAGAGCACATAAGGTTTTTGATCAATTTTGCCTACTCAGCTGGAATTCCGATGAAGATGGCTCAGTCCATGAATACAGAGAGGCTACAAGATATTCATGATAAAGAAATGGAAAAATGAAAAACAGCTAAAGTATCCCAGCAAGTCCAAAGCTAACAGACATCAAGTCAAGCTGGTGTCAGTAATCCAGATCCTCCTGTTCAAGCTGTTGCTTCTAAATCACAATCGAAAACAATCACTCAAGCAAAGCTTGATCAGGTAAAGAGGGTGCTGTTTGAGCATCAACTTCAGAAAGTAATGGAGATTGAAAAGACCCTCGACCAACATGACTTCTCTAAACCTCCTATTACATATTGGTATGTGTTAGATATATTATTTCGATCAGAGGAGTTGTTTTGTAATAATTATTGTCTTTGTAGTTTGTCTTGTATTTAATTTCCATGTAGTTTATCTATTTGTAATAGTCTAGAGGCCAAAGTTGCCAAGTTGTAAGACTTAATTAAAGGAGCCTAGAAATAGGCTTCTAGGGTTACTTTAATATTACGGTTGACATTTTGAATGAGAATCACAGCCGCCACTTGCAATACTCTCTCAACATTCTTATTGTCTTTCTTCATCATTTCACATTTATTAAGCTAGTTTCTTCATGTGTGTGAGAAGAAAATCATCAAGGTGCTGATAATATTAACGGGAATACATATTACAATTGGTATCAGAGCTCAGAGGGGTGGATTTCAACTGCATCATTCGGATTCTGCTGGGTTTTGTTGTATGTTCTTCGTGTTCTTCCATTCTACCCGGTTAGATCTTCATTTCCCTCTGTTTTTCTGTGTTTCTTGTGATATAATGGTCATATAAACACCACATTATCATTCTCTACTGATTTTAAGCTCATTTAGTTCCATATCTCTGTTAAAATCATCAAGAATCGGCAATTTTTTAAGTTTGAAAATATGGGTTTGTAAGTGGGTTTTTACCTTGTTTATGATGTTTTTAAGTGTTTTTAGGTTATTTTAAATCACCAAAAGTGTTTAAAATAGTTTATAAATCATTTCGAACTGTTTTGAGGCTTTAAAACTGATAAAAATCGAATTCTGCTCAGTTCTGCCTTAGAAAACGTAAAAAACCTGTTGTATTTCGGATCCTTACTGTAGCATTTCGGACCACCCATCACCCTAATTCGGACCTCACTTCGGACCATATTTAGGTGAATTTCGGACCCCCCATCAGCCTATTTCGGACCTCAATTAGGTCCCATCCGAACTTCGGACCATCCGAAGTTCTGATCAGGCTTTCCATTTTCACATTTAGGACTTGTACTTAAATTTTTCCTATTTCCGACCATACCCATTTCGGTCCATCCGGATTCGGTCCCTGTCCACTGTTCATCCGAATTCGGTCCATCCGGATTCGGTCCCTGTCCATCCGAATTCAGTCCTTCCTAATTCGGTCACATACTTTCTTCCGAATCCATCTTAATCCGAACTTGGTCCCCACCCGTATTACTGTGCATCCGAAATAGGACCCCATCCGAACTAGCACCTCATCCGGACCATAGCCCATCCGAATTACTGATCATCCATCCGAAATCAACCCATCCGAATTCGGTTCATTCATCTGAATTTCATCTAGTCCGAATTCGTTCCTACAATCCGAAACACTATTCATCCGAACCCAAATCATCCGAACTCATCTATCATCCGAATTCAGATATTTCTGTTTTCAGTCTAGCCCATCCGTGTCCAGTTTCCACCTCTAAGATCTTCATATTTTCAATCAGCACCCATCATCATAATGTCTCGCGAAGCTCTCGTACTCGGATCTGAGAACAGACCACCAGTTCTCTATCCCGATGAGTACGAACAATGGAAATCCCGGTTCCTTAAGTTCGTTGGAATGCAACCGCTCGGGAATTTGATGCTCCAGTCCATATCCGAAGGACCCGTAATCTACTATCGGGAAATAGCAGCCCGCCCTGAGGCTGACCCCCCTGTCCAAGCCTCCAAGGTTGAAAGAGAACCGGCAAATGACGCCGAAAGAGACTGGCAGCACGCTGACAAGAGGGCAGAATATCTGATCTATCAAGCCCTCCCCACTGATATTCTGGTTGGTGTAGACAGAAAAATGTCTGCAAAAGAAATGTGGGACGAGCTGGAAGTCCAAATGCTGGGGGCAGATCTCGATGATCGTGCCAAAATCGAGGAGGCAAAGGCTAAGTTTACGGAATTCCGCGCCAAAGACGGGGAATCTCTGCAAGCTACTTTCACCAGGTTCTGTGCAGTCCTTAACGAGTTAAACAAACTGCACATCAAGAAGGATAGGGATGATATCAACATCCAATTCTTTGCCGCCTTAGCCCCCGAGTGGCAGCTTGCATGTCGGGCCACGAAAAGAGTCCTGAACATTCCCGAGGTATCAATAAATGTCGTCTTTAAGGAGCTCAAGAAATATCAAGGGGATGTGGATCAACAAAAGCTGATGGCAAATCAATTGGCCTCTCTTCTGCTATCAGCCAACACAGGGTTGAAACCGAATGATTCACTAGCCTTGATCACCAACACGTAGATTCCGACACCATCCTTTGCTCCTGGTTCTTCGTCGTCTCAGTACAGGTATGCTTCTCCTCCGCGTGAGGTCTATGATGAGGAGGAAGCTTCGATACAGGAACAGATAGCCTTGTGGACCAACCATCTTCAACACCGACGGTTCTCCAACAAGACTAACAACCAACTCCGTTATGACACCGGTCCACGGAGGTACTCAGATGATAGAAGGGATGACCGACGCGATGACTATCGAAGGGAAGAATACCGAAGGGATGATAGGGATGATCGCCGATATGACGATAGACGCGACTATCGAGATGATCGTCGTTATGAAAGGCGAGATGATAGGCGTGATGATCGCAGGGACGACAGTCGGGACGATCGAAGGGATGATCATCGGGATGACCGCAGGGAAGAGAGAAGAGAGCCCGAAAGAAGGGACAGGAGGCGTGATGACAGCCGAGAGCATCACCGGGCAGATAAGAGGCCGGCGGAAAGAAGAGAGGACAGGCCAAGAACAGATGAGCCGAAGGCCGCGGATGAACGTCTCTGCTACAAATGTGGCAAACCGGGCCACTTTGCTAGGGAATGCAAGAACAATTTCGACAGAGACGTTGCGTACTACGAGAGAAAGCTCGAGGCAGCTAAGAAGAGAACGTATGCATTAGCCCTCGTCGCCCAGGAAGACTACCGGGATGTTGAAGATTCTGAAGACGAGGATGACAAGGGCAAGAATTGCTACATGGTTGATCGTATGGGGTTGGAGACATGTGCTGATTTCACTGCTGACAATTCAGATCATGCTGCTGAGGGGGAGACACTGAAAAATCCACCAGCATGTCTGATGGCTTCAACCAACGATCCCGAATGCTCCACATCCGGTTCGGAGTCCAATGAGGTATATTCCTGTTACATTCCTGCACATGTAAATAAAATATTTGTAGATAATGAATGTACACTGCACACACATATACTTGATCTACAAGCTAGATTAAATGCTGAAACTGCAAGGTGTGTACAGGCTGAACATCAGGCTCATACTCTGAAAAAATCATCTGAATTATATCATTCAAAGTGGTTAACTAATCATAATGTTATAAAACAGATGTTAATAGAAAAAGTAGATGTTCAGGATAGGAATATATACCTTGAATCTTGCATGGAAACACTTTCAAAAGAAAAACTCTCTTTAAAAGAAGAAATTTCTGTTCTTACAAAACAATTAGATGTGGTAAATATGGAAAATATAGACAGTTTAGAAAAATACAAAATGATTGAAGAAGAAAGGATAAGTTTATACTCAAGAATAAAGACCCTTGACGATGCATTTTGGAAAAGGGGTCAAACAGAACAAACTATCCATTTAAATCAGCCCAAAGAAACTAGGTTTTACCATTCTAAACAAGGAATTGGTTTTAAAAATCCTAAATATTTGGAAAAAGCACAAAATGTTTTACTAGTATTTTATGACATGAACTATATGGGAGCTGGTCTTAAATCTTTCTTTTTTGAGTCATCAAAAGAAGTTTTAAACCAAGAAAATGAGAAACGTGTCGCTCGTAAAGATAAAGAAATTTCTTTTCAATATGAAGAACTTAACGAGAGTTATTCTTCTAGAGTACCCACTTTAGAGGAAGATCTCTTGTCAACTTATTCAGAAGCAGAATTGAACACTGAAACCGTAAAATCAACTCCTCAACTTTATATTCCTGCAAAAGTTCTTCAACAACAAATCACTGTTTTAGAAAAGGAATTGAAGTCGTCTCAAGAGAAAGCACTTGATCTTCAAGATGCTCTTCTTAAGAGAGAAGAAGAATTGGTAAATCAATCTTTTCAACAATCTGTGGAAGTTACTGTCTACAGAGAAAATTTTGAAATGGTTTCACAAAAATTGAAAGATCTTTCAAAAGAACGAACACTTTTTCATTCCATAAAAACTCCATGTGTGTCATCAGATAAAGGTAAGGCTAAAGCTGAATCTTCTTCTATCATTGTCAAAGGTGAGTGCTCAAAAGTTTTCAAAAATGAGGTTCCTAAAAAGACTCAGGTTAAATCCAAGTCTTTTAAGAAACCCACTCACCACCAAAAAGAAAAGTCTGTCAAGTCTAAATCTTCCATGCTTACTGACTCTAGTCGTTTTGTTCCTACAGATCATATAATGAGAGTCCCAAAAACCACCATGCAGGATTTTACAAGTTTTTTTGTGAAGAAGGCTTTAATGCCAAATGAATTTGTTACTAGAGATAGGATGTCTGTAATCTCTAAAGACAATTTATGTAACAATGTGTGTGACAATGTCTGTAATGTTGTACCGAATTCTGCTATTCCGTTAAAGTACTCTTTCAGTGATTTATTTAATCTGTGTCCAACTAAATATAGACGACAAGTTCCTGAAATGAATGCTTTCGTGCCATATCCTGTTAAACGAATTCGGAAAAAGAAAACAAAAAATAGTGCATCATCGGCCACAAACAAAATTGAGATGTGTCCGTTGCCAAGGCCCAAAACCAAAGCAACGGTCAAAAAGGTCTCAAAAAGACAAAAACCGAAGGCAATTTCAGCGCCTAAGGTTCCAAAACCCAATAAGTCCAATCATCAATGGATTCCAAAGGGTTGTGCATCCGGACCACACACAAATGCTAGTTGGGATTCTAAAACTGTACACGTGCCATATAAATCTGGAAATCCTAACAAAAAGGGACCCATATTGAGGTGGGTACCCAAGGTTGTGTGATCTTAATGCAGATGGTTCTTGGTTACTTCTGATCAAGACCCGTGCTTCAAAGAAATGGCTTCTAGTTACCTTAGACTAGGACCCGTTCTTTTGTTTGTCGGTTGTGCTTAAACCGACACGTTTGGCTTCTGTGCACACAGCCCAGGACCCGGTCTTAACTCATCATGTTTTCTGAACATCTCGGTTCAGAACACGGTTTGATTGTGAATTAAAAATGGATGTGTTTGAATGCATATAGTTTTTCATTATATGAATTTATGTGTTTTTCAGGCTAAGTCCATTTGGTATATGGATTCGGGTTGCTCCAAGCACATGACTGGAAGAAGAGAATTGCTGTCCAACGTTGTTGAACAGTATTGCGGAACTGTGAAATTCGGGAACAACCATCAGGCTCACATAAAAGGATACGGGGACTTAGTTCTAAATAATCTGGTCATCAAGGACGTTGACTATGTTGAGGGGTTATCACATAATCTTTTTAGCATAGGACAGCTCTGCGACAAGGGCCTAGAGGTAACGTTTAGGGCTAAGAACTGCAGTGTTAAGAGCATGGATGGAAAAGAAATCTTAACTGGTTCCCGAAACTCTAACCTTTACACCATTGACGTAGCTAAGCTAATAGTGAAGGATAACATTTGCCTACTATCAAAAGCCTCTTCAAAAGACTCTTGGTTGTGGCATCGAAGATTATCCCATTTGAATTTTGATAATATCAACAAGCTGGCTGCGAAACAATTGGTCAAAGGTCTTCCTGAATTGCGCTACGAAAAGGACCATCTGTGTGGAGCTTGTGAGAAAGGAAAAATGAAACGATCTTCTCACAAACCAAAGCCCGAACCATCAACAAAAAGAGTATTGGAGTTACTTCATATGGATTTATGCGGACCGATGAGAACTCAAAGCATAAATGGAAAACGATATGTGTTGGTTATCGTTGATGATTATTCTCGATATACCTGGGTCAGGTTCTTGCGTTCCAAGGACGAGACAGCTCAAGAAATCATTGATTTTATCAAGAGTGTCGAGACCCAACAGCAGCTGTCAGTGCAATCAATCAGATCAGATAACGGCACGGAGTTCAAGAACTCAGTAGTTGAGGGCTTCCTTCGATCCAAATGTATTCAGCATCAATACTCTGCTGCTCGCACACCTCAACAAAATGTGGTCGTGGAAAGGCGTAACCGTACGCTAGTGGAAGCCGCTCGTACAATGCTCACATACTCAAAGCTACCTCCGTTCTTGTGGGCCGAAGCCGTATCAACAGCATGCTATACACAAAATCGCTCCATCATCCATAAGCGCTTTAACAAAACTCCTTACCAACTCTTTTTTAATAAAGTACCATTTATCAAGTACTTACGTGTATTTGGTTGCAGGTGCTATGTGCTGAACGACAAAGACAACCTCGGGAAATTTAACGAAAAGGCGGATGAAGCGATCTTCATTGGATACTCATCCAACTCGAAGGCGTATCGCGCATTCAATACCCGAACCAGAACAGTCAATGAAAGTGTGCACGTCACATTTGATGAGTTGGCTGAACTGGCACCCGAAGTTGATCAATCAGGACCACGCATTACTCAAATGCCTGGAGACTCTTCCAATAACCCCATTTCTTTTTCTTCTTCTGATTTGGCTAATTTATTTGATCCTTTTTATGTTGAATTTTTCGGTCCTAACGCTAGTGTTTCTAATGTTGTCAATAATGTAGGTGATCCTTCCAGTTCAACTGCACCACAAAGTTTCTCCGCTCCATCTTCATCAACATACCCTCATCCATCTACATCATCCACCGACACATCCGCAGTTGAATTTACTCCTATAATACCCTCACATATAATACCAACAATTCTTCCTTCACCTGAACAATCGGGAATTGAGCCAGAACCAGTGGTACCATCATTTGAAACCATTGACATGAATCCTCATCCATCCTCACATTAACCACAGAGGTTCCATCCCGAGCACCCCTTCCACACGAGATCAAATGGACCCGAAGTCACCCAACAGATGAAATCATTGGTGATGTATCAACAGGAGTCCAAACTCGTAGGGCATCTGCTAATGAATGCCTCTTCGCATCATCCTTGAGTATGATAGAGCCCGCTCGTGTGGATGAGCCCTGACAGATCCGGATTGGATAGTTGCAATGCAAGAGGAACTCAACCAGTTTGAACAGCTAAGAGTATGGCGGTTAGTTCCCAAACCAAAAGACCGTACATTCATCGGAACAAAGTGGATCTTTAAGAACAAACGAGATAAGAACGGCATTGTGATAAGGAATAAAGCAAGACTTGTTGCCAAAGGCTACCGACAACAAGAAGGGATAGATTATGACGAGACCTTCGCTCCAGTTGCACGGATCGAAGCAATCAGAATCTTCTTGGCGTACGCGGCACACAAAGATTTCAAAGTGTACCAAATGGACGTCAAGACTGCCTTTCTAAACGGTGAACTTAACGAGGAAGTGTATGTTAAACAACCACAAGGCTTTGTTGATGCACATAAACCTGACCATGTTTATGTGCTAGATAAGGCCCTCTATGGTTTAAAACAAGCACCTCGAGCATGGTATGATAGTCTTTCAAATTTCCTTATTTCTACCGGATTCTATAAAGGTGTGGTGGACACAACTCTGTTCACTAAAAGGGAAGGCCCACATATAATGCTAGTACAAATTTATGTCGACAATATTATATTTGGATCTACTGATAATAACTTTTGTAAGGATTTTTCAGCCCTAATGGAGTCCAGGTTTGAGATGAGTATGATGGGGGGAATGAACTTTTTCCTCGGATTACAAGTCAAACAACTTGAGGATGGGATTTTTGTGAACCAGTAGAAATATACTCTTGACATTCTCAAGAAGTAAAAGTTAGACTCTTGCACGAGTATCGCAACTCCCATGGCCTCCAACTGTAAGTTAGACACCGATTCTTCCGGGAAAAGTGTCGATAATACAACTTACAGAGGAATGATAGGATCCTTACTATACTTGACTGCCAGTAGGCCGGATATAATGTTTTCAACATGTCTTTGTGCTAGATTTCAGGCCGACCCAAAAGAATCACACCTAACTGCGGTAAAACGCATTTTTCGTTATCTTAAGGGTACACCCGAACTTGGTCTATGGTATCCAAAGGGAACCGATTTCGATCTTACCGCGTTTTCAGATGCTGATTTTGTAGGTTGTAGAGTGGACAGAAAAAGCACGTCGGGAGGAATACAGTTTTTAGGAGATAGACCGGTGAGTTGGTCTTCCAAAAAGCAGAATTGTGTATCCACATCTACAGCTGAGGCTGAGTATGTAGCAGCTGCAAGCTGTTGCTCTCAAGTGCTGTGGATGAGAACACAATTACGCGATTATGGATTCTCACTCTCCAATATCCCTATTTACTGTGATTCTCGAAGTGCAATTGCCATCTCTTGCAATCCCGTGCAGCACTCTCGAACAAAACACATAGATATCAGGTATCATTTTATTAAAGATCACGTAGAAAAGGGAACCATTGAGTTGTATTTTGTTGGCACGGAATACCAACTTGCGGATATATTTACTAAAGCTTTAGACGAACCTCGTTTTCAGTTTTTAGTATCCCATATCGGCATGTTGAATCCGCCTTCCAAATAAATATCAGATTTTGTCTTAAATAATTCTATTTCAATCTATCATGATTGAAATTCCTTTATTTTAGAAAATATCTGTTATTTAAATTTAAGGATTGTGTCACAAAATTGAAACTCAATATTTCCTTATCTGCGTATATTTTTAATAATAAATGATCCTGACAAATTACTGTGTGAATTGTTCATCACGGAGTGGGATGCAAACAATATCCAGGTTTGTCTGTGTTTGTAAGTCTAAAAAGGGTTGTCAAGTTTCATTCTGAAAAAGAAAAGGAAAAGAACCGGTATTCATTTGAGGGGGAGTATAGTTAGGATATTAAATTTTATAATTCTTTGTTTCTCTTTATTTCTTTTGTAGTTAAAATTTTAAATTTTAGGTTGGTCTTATTTTTTTTCAATCTTTAATTTCAAGTTTAATTTAATAGGTCAGAAAATCACAAAAAGATTTTATCTTTCAAATTTATCAAAAAGCCAAAAAGATTTTAGTTTACTTTATTTTATTTTATTTTAAAAAAGATCAAAGAAAATTTCAAAAATATTTTATTTTGAAGTCTCATAGAAAAACTCAAAAAGATGTAATAAATTTGGGCCAAAAATTTATTTTAAATCTTGTTTTTGTTCATTTTTCTTTTAAGCCCAGTACTTAATTGTGTGTGTGTTAAAAGTTCAAACCCGGCGGCCCACATAACTCCTTGGGCGCGGATCCTCTCTGACCCGGATCCGACCCGCGCGAGTTTAAAAGGGGCGGTCAACGGTCAATTTCTTCACTTCCAATATATTTTTTCTTTCATCTTCTTCCTTTGCTCTCGTCGTCTTCCACCGCCGAACCACCATTAACATCATTCAAAGCTTTCGGATCTTCATTTTTCTTCATTTTTCTTGCATCATTCATCTTCGGCATCATCAGGTAACATCTTTTTCCTTTATTTCAGTCTTTATCTTCCTATATTATGAGTTTGATTTTCATTTTTTCTTAGTTTTTTCTTCTCAGTTTTTACTCTTTTTAGGTTGTTTAATGTGTTAGTTCTACTTAGTTGTAGTTAGATAAAATGTTCATTGTATGATTGTAGTATAGGACATTTCATGCATTTTCATCACATTGCACTGTTCACGTTTAAATTTTGCATGAACACATTAACTGCACACATGCATTTCGGATATTCACTGTTGATCCGAATTTGGACCACCACCCGAATTCGGATGCCCCCACTTAGACTAATTTCACAATTTTCAAAGATTCAATATCCTAATTCGGACCACCGTCCATCCGAACTCGGATGACCACTGTTGATCCGAATTCGGACCATCATTGTAATGCAAAAACTTTTCAACACTTTGAATCTAATCTAAGAAACTGTGCTACTGTTCATCCGAATTCGTTTGATATCCGATTTCGGTTCCCATCCGAAGTCCGGGTACCATCCGAATTCAGGACCTATCCATATCATTGCATACATTTACTTAAGTCCTCATCCGAATTCGGATCATGTTTCATGAACCATCCGAATTCGGACCATCACCATTCATTCCATGCTATGCATTTCGGTCCATCATCCGAATTCGGTCCCTACTGTTCCATCATCCGAATTCGGACCCCCACTAACCATTCATGCATCATCCGATTTAGGACAGATCCGAATTCGGTGACACTGTTCATCCGAATTCGGACCATCCGAAATCCAACAATTAGCATTTTTTTTTAACTTTTCATTTTCCCATTTCTGCATTTTTATATAAATTCAAAATTCACAAAAATATTTCTATCTCAGTGCACCATTGATTAGAGTTAGGATTAGTGTTTGAGTGAAAAGGTCTAATCTAACATCAGTCTCTTAACGATTGACTTTGGACTTTATTAGTAGAATTTTATTCTACTAATAAAGACCCGATGCTAAACAGATCAGACAGTTTCTATTTCACACTCATCTAGACTTCACATCAATGAATTATCATCTCAAGTCTTATTATTCTAACTCTGTTGCACTTTGCAGGATGATGGAACCTGCAGTCATTCTCACCGTACCCCATCCCCCCATTCCAAATAACAATGCTCAACTACCAGAAGAGTCCATCCTACCCAGCGCCGAGTTTGTCGAGTTCATTCCACATAACTGGCAACTCGAAGTGTCCATCCTCAATAAAGAACGCCAAACCCTAGCATTCGACATCCTCACTCGCCATCCCATCTACTACGCACTATCCACTGCCATAGCTGTTCCCCAGATATATCTCCAACAATTCTGGAACAGGCTGAAATATGTAACCGATCCCGAACCTCACTTCACATCCACTATTGACTGTGTTCCAGTCAAAGTCACTATCTCTGCCATCCGCCACATCCTTCATCTACCCACTGAATTCTACCTTCCCACCCGTGAATTGTTCGACCCAAACCCATCCGTCTCTGAAACCCTAGCCGAGATTCAAACTCTGGTTTCTGACGACCCTCTTTCTAAACCCTCCGATTTTCGCACGAAAAACCTTCAATCCCACTGGCGGATACTATTCGATGTGCTTAACAAATGCTTCACCGCCAAGCATTCAGGTCATGATTCAGCATCGGCCCAGGTACAAGCCATGTTCACAGGCTTTGCCTTTGACCGACACGTGGACTATGCTACATTCTTATTCGAAGAGCTTCGAAGAGTCCATATAGAGAGGGGCACAAAGAAAGGCAGAAAGTATATTCCTCTTCAACGATTCCTGCAACTCATTATTCAATATGCAATGGACCAAGACGACGATATTCACGAGCGTCCGGAGGCTGATGTTTACCCCACAGTGGCAATTCAGAAGTTAACTCTGCCAAAGGGGGCCCCGACAGTACCAATAATGAAAATACCTCTGTCTCTTCTAATGAGGTCAAGGGGCATGGAGCGGGTTCGGGCATATATAAAGGAGAGTTATCCGGATGAGTCTCAGTCGGAATCGACTGAGATTCCGACTGAGACTAACCAATCCGAAGGTGAGCCAAGAGAGAGTGAGCATGAGGGAGTAAGGATGGATGTTCAGCAATCTCTGGGTTTGGGTGAGGGGGAGACTGTGATTGTGAGGGAGGAAGCAGGAGGTGAGACGGCAGAGACGGCAGATTCCGAAAGAACCGTCTCTGTCGTGAGAGCGAGGGAGATTTAATCTGAGGGTGAACTAAGCCCTATAAGCCGGACTCCTCGCCATAAGACCGTCCGTCCAGCGGTCGAAATCACCCCCACCACCCACTTGGTTTACCCTCAAAGGGAAACCACTTCATTCCACGGGGTTTTACCACATACTCCATCGCCCTCTCATTCGGAGAGTGGCGGTGTTGAAAGAGGTCACACTCCTCCCCAAGTGACCGCCCTTCATTCCATCACGATTCCATCCCCCATAACACAACACGATGCCTCCGTGGCATCCCCAAGAGCTGCCTCCGTGGCAGCTCCACAAACTTCCAGATCTGAGCGTCCTATACAGGAGCCAGAAATGACGAAAGGAAGACCGGGAGTGGCTCAATCAACGCCATCCACTTCCGGCCATCTCCCAATCAATCTGGAGATGCTAACGGCAGCCTTACGTGCTGCCGGCGTGATTACCCGGGCTGACCTGGACGCCCAAAGGGAAGCCGCCGACGAACGTCACACTGACCTTCTTTCACTAATCAAGGGTAAGGGTGTCGCTTCCGAAGCTGGCTCCCCACCAGGTTCTCATTCAGTCCATCATCAGATCTCGGAGCTGTCGGACAAAATAGATGCTCTTAACCGTCTTATCCTGCAAGTCCAAGAACAGCTAAACTCAAGGATGGATCGCCTAGAGTCAGCGGTTATAGAACTTCAGTGCCGTACTCAAGCTGAGGCACCAAAAAGGAAACATGACGATCAGGACGACCCTGATCGTCATGAGGGGGAGAAAAGACGTAAGGTTCAACATGAGGAACCCGTCATGTATATAGGGGGAGCAGAGACCGCTGAGGGGTCAGAATTCAAGGGGTCAGGGGAACAGGGAAAGGAGGCTCAGGAATATCTCTCTATTGAAGATGAGCCCATGGTCGAGGGTCCAGCTCCACTGGATCCGATGACAGCTATGGTAGAATTTGAGGAACCGCACGAGAAAGTTGAAATCATCTTGGTTTCTGATTCAGATTCCGATACCGAGGACAACGAACCCTTATTAACTCCTAAGCCTGAACCTGAATCTCCATCGAAAAAATCCTCATCCTCTTCCTTTGATATCCTGAATTCACCACCACGAGCCCATCAAGAAGAATTCCTCTCATCCATCCAAGCTCTCCAGTCACAAAAAGAATCCCATGTTGTCCTTAGCCCTCCTAGATCCCCAAGCCCTCCTCCAGTCCAACAAACCCAACTTCCAGGGTCCTCCCAAACAAAAAGGGTCGATTGCTTCGATGAAACTCCAGAGGGCCCTGGCGTGTATAGACAAGATGATTTATTCTGGGTGGACCACTATACAAAAGGCTAGGTTCAAACACTGCCTCAGGAAGAAAAAGATCAAATGCGACAAGAACGGCGGGGGACTATTATAAAGCTTCTTGAAGCTAAAAAGGACGAAATCGAAGAACCCCCCGTTCAAGGCCTTAAAGAATTCCTGCAAAACTTTCCCCCGGAGCGGTTTCAGAATCCATATCTAGAAGAAAGATTCAACATGGTATTCAGAAAGAAGCCTGGATCCTTCAGCAGACGCCTACTCATGGAACTTACGAATGTCTCCAAAGCTGAACAGACCGAATACTACCAATTGATGCTCCGGGAAAGAAGGTCTAAGGTGTCAAAATCAAAGATTAAAAAGCTCAAGACAATCACTATGTGCAAAAGAGCCAGAGTCTTTTATCCCTCCTACCAAGTGGAAAGAGAAGATGGGACGGGAGATGACATCTTCGAATATGACCTTAACTTCATAAGTGCGGATGACGTTGAGTTCCTTCACAACAGTCTGAAGAACCGCATCAGAAAACGTCTAACGCACATGACCGCCGTAGGTGCCCTAGTACGAAGCATGAACCGCCGATCGATCATAATGTGCCTAAGAGACTTCCAAATGGCGATCGAGAGTGCTATGGTTAACGTGGGCCTACGAGCACCGGAACAAGATTGTTTTCTTCTAGCCCACCACCCGGCCTACAGAGTTGTAATTTCTGGAGATCCGGGTGTCATTTTTGTTAACTACAAGGGCTACAAAAGGTATATGCGCTTTGAGGATCTTCCTTGCTATTCCGATGGTACACTTAGATTGGTTCGAGCTGCTCTTACAAAGAAAGTACAAGATTATGATGCTCAACCAGATCCTGAACAAAGATTCTCACCAAAGGAAATACAGGATACACTCAGCGGCATAGACTTCCTAAACGAACGGCTACATACGAGACAAGTGACCAGACGCTTCGACGTCATCCTTGGACTCCGAGAATCAACTGACCACGCCAGAGTTCCAGGACCTCCTAAATGATCGAAAAGGGGGAGATTGTTAGATATATTATTTCGATCATAGGAGTTGTTTTGTAATAATTATTGTCTTTGTAGTTTGTCTTGTATTTAATTTCCATGTAGTTTATCTATTTGTAATAGTCTAGGGGCCAAAGTTGCCAAGTTGTAAGACTTAATTAAAGGAGCCTAGAAATAGGCTTCTAGGGTTACTTTAATATTACGGTTGACATTTTGAATGAGAATCACAGCCGCCACTTGCAATACTCTCTCAACATTCTTATTGTCTTTCTTCATCATTTCACATTTATTGAGCTAGTTTCTTCATGTGTGTGAGAAGAAAATCATCAAGGTGCTGATAATATTAACGGGAATACATATTACAGTATGCTAAGCCAATGGATGACATTGACTTAAGATATCATTTTATAGTAAGAAGAGAAGCTGGTCCTGAGGAAGAATACAAAAGTATGATGCACATAGTGCAAGGGATGACCAGAGATGAGCTTATCAGAATGCATCATGTTGGATCTGTGACTCAAGTCAGATCTTCACTTCCACAAGTCCAGCAGGTTATAAGAGATTTAAAAAGTATTTTTGATCCAAAGTCAATCAGAAAAGATATAGAAGCTGCCAAGGAGATGAAGATTGCACAAGTTGATCTGTATGTGAAATCAAAGACATACAGACTCAAATTTCCAAATGGATCCAGCATGTACTTCAATTTTGAATTTTATGATCTTCCAAAGGCCTTGCTAGTACAGATGATATCAGTGAGAATCTATTGTGATAAAGAAGATCTGAAGAGAGAATTTTTGAAGGCTGTTAAACAGAAACTTTCACAATTGTAAGTTTTTGGATGCCTTAGTTTGTAAATAACAATTTCACTTTGTTCTATTTCCTTATTTGTATAGAAACTTAAACTCTTGTGTAAAGAATTTAAGTTAGCGGGAGAATGTTAGGAAATAATCTAAAGTATGTCAAGCTGTTAGTTAGATTTCTCAGACTGTTAGTAGATTTTCTGTGTAAGTACAAAGTTCAAGCTGTTAGTTGAAAAAGTTCGAGCAGCTAGTACAAAAGTTCAAGCTGCCAGTGTTAAAGCTCAAGCTGCTCAACAGATAGACTTCAAGCTGCTCAACAGCTCAATAAACAGAAAGTGCTAATATTCAGGAAAAGATATATTTTGAAGATTCAAGCATATCTACTATCAGAGAAATCAGAGTTTGTCAAGGAAACAAATCAGAAAGCAATATATATACACAGAATAGGTTTTTCTATTGTAAGTCTACACGTACAAGTTTATTCAATTGTAATTGTCTTTATGATTAAGTTTTCATAAGCCTCTAAGGTTGTAAAACCCTAAGAACAGTTTGTGTTCTTCGTCTAATCAAACAGATTAGAGGTGATTGTAATCATTGAGTTTGGCAATACAAATGATATTTGATTATTGATTGTGTTTATGTGTTTATTTGTTTTGAAAGCTTTTCTTAAAACAGTTAAGTGTTATTCCGCAAACTTCTTAATTGGACTTTGATTCAATACAAGGTTATTGGTTTATACTCTGATTAATTCAAACCAGTTAATCTTAGGTAGTGATTTCGATCTTGACATGTTCAAGCAGTTGTTGAGTGGGCGCTCTTTGGTTGCTTATGGACAAATGGGCAAATCTGTAGTGCAACGTCTCGCCTTATAGTGCATGTAAGTACAGAGTGGTGATATGGTTTTGATATCTGTACATCTTTATCATTCTGCTACATTAAAATATACTGTAATTTTAGCAATTACTAACTCTTTGTCATGTATCGTCAGTTTCTCCTTATTTATGTAACCATCTATGTATGAATGTGTCTATGTAAATACAATAGCTTTCTTCAGGAAAGTAATATTTATCATTTACACAATGGCTGTTGTGGAGGGGATATGGGACATACAAAGGTAGTAATTGCATTCCTCGGCTCCACATGATTGCCAATTTCAAACAGGTCAAAATGACATCTAATTTCTTTTGGCTTAGTATTTAGCGAGTCATGATTATGTAGATGTTCCAGGATAGCATTGCTAAGCAGTTTATAGACAAACTTGTGAAGTGGGCTAAAAACATCAAGATTTCGGATCAATTAGAGGAAGGTTGTAGGTTTGGATCAGTAGTTAGTGGTGGACAGGTACGATATGATTTATTTACAAGCTCTTTTCGTCCTGACTCTCAAAAATAAAATTCCTGCAGATATTGATAGAGTACAATATTGGATATATGATCTCCCTGTTATGAGAAATGCTGTTATGGCATGTCATAAAGTTGCAAGCACAATTAGATGAATAGCAATTTATATTCTAATGAGAAGGATACAAATTTCCCAATGTTAATGTTACTATGGATCTATATCCAAATGAAAACATGAAAATTTCAGGAGGGGACCTAGATCTTGATCCTAAGGTTTTTGTCTTATTGTTTGTGTAAATGTTAATTTTGATAAGCCCATATTATACGATCATGATTCATGTGTGCTACATTGCTACTGATATTTCTATATTCTGTCACTTATATGGCCAGAGGCTCAGAGCACATTCCACAGTGTCTTTTATCTTCTTTTTTTTTAACACATCTTATATAAATTAGGTGGTGAGATGCTCTCACTCTCTATTAATATGGGATGAGCACACATACATTAACACAACTAAGCATCAACCCTAGACTACATCTCGGGGATGCTTCTACACATACACAACACACACATGCACTTTGTTGTGCGCACACATATACTCTGCACATACGCTTCAAATCTAATATATATCTTCATAGATTTATGTGTTTAATTGCATTTATTAGCATTTTCAAAGCTTAAATCCAAGTGTTATATAAAACTCAGATACTTAAAAGCTTATATTTGTTCATGCTGTCATATTTTTTTGGAGTGCAAAGTCAAGTAACTTGACCATGTGATAAATTTATCTAAATTATGAAGCTCCAATCACTATACATGTTGACGGTTATGTTCTCCATGCAGTTTTTTGGGGTTCAGGTTGGTATACAATCACCAGAAAGCATCACCACGACTCGAGGAGTAGAAAGAAGATTTAATGAGTTCTTGAAGCTATATATATATATATATAGAGGTTCAATGGTTCATTTAGAATTTCTATTACACTTGGATCTCACTGCAACTAAGGGACAAGGTTGGTCAAGACTTTAAAAAGTAAGTTACAAGACAAACGATTGTAGCTTGTGTAGATCCATGAAAACTGCTACTGCTTTTGAGAGAATTTTAAACATTTCTATTCGGAGAAAGGTGGTTAATTACTTGTATGACTTCAGGATCATTTTAAGAAATTGCCTTTTTGTCATTTGTTAAAGGAGTTTCATGAGGTAGTGTTAAAACGTCGTCTTTACGATTAATCGTAAGAGTCACTCTAAAAACATCATCGAATCACATTAAGCTTAATATCTATGGTTGACATGTACACAAAGAATGATAAACTCATGGACGAACATGATACCAAATGGATATTATTTTCCGCCGCCGCTTTGCGCGGGTACACTACTAGTATTATTATAAAACACTAGTTTATGACCCACGTATTACGTGGATATTTTTAATAAAAGTTATTTATATGTAACATAATGTTTATATTTTTCAAAAAATGTTATGAAATATGTCTTTTATATAAATAAAAGTTGTTCCTTGTGATATTTTAAACTTTTTATTTTTAATTTATTGTAGATTAGTTTACATAAATTGAGATTTTAATTTGTTATAATGTAATACTTGTATATTTCATTACAAAGTAATATTTATACTTAAAAACATAATAGAGTGTATTTTACTTTTAAAAAAATAATATATCTTTTTTATTTATAGATTAAAAAATAATAGAAAGTATTTATTTTTTTAAAAGCAATATATTGTGTTTATCCGTTCTTATCTATACTACTATAAGCACTAATTATTACCCGCATATTACATAAACATTTTAATATATACTTGTTTATATTTAATACATGCAAACTAAGAAATAAAACATAAAATTATTAATTTTATTACAAAAATAAATACACGAATTATATTATTATTATTTGTCATAAACTATAATTTTTCTAGACTTCTAAATGTATATAAATAATAAATAATAAGTTTTTTTTTCATATCTAAACTTTCTATTATATTGTAGTTATCAATTATTAAAGTATAAATATTTTGTTTGAATTTATTTTAAATTTTATTACATTAGATTTAAATTTAGAAAGATATTATTTTGATATTATTTGTTTTTTCCTAGAATATAATTGGTCACGCGTGAATTGCTAATGATGAGATATGACGTCTCGAGAAGTAAATAAACTTATTCATTTGTTTTTATTTATCATGTAACATTTAATTTAAATTTAACAATTAAAAAAGGTTTTATAAATCAATTATATAATTCTAGATAATCATTTTAGGTAAATTAGAGGTTGTATATTAGGAAGTATTCTGTTAGACACTTTTATTTCAATTTCTAGTTAATATATTTTGTTTGTAATAATTTATTTCTAGCTATGTATTTGTTTATGTAATGTTTTAAGTTCAAAGACCTTTTATGTTTTCCCAAAGTCTCAATGGTTATAAAAGTCATATGAGATGGAGGGTTTCTAGTTGTTGAAAGAAGAAAATATTATAGTGACATATATTCTCTCACAGAGCATTTCATCTTCTTCATCCTATAGAATATTTTCATTGACGTCTCGAGAAGTAAATAAACTTATTCATTTGTTTTTATTTATCATGTAACATTTAATTTAAATTTAACAATTAAAAAAGGTTTTATAAATCAATTATATAATTCTAGATAATCATTTTAGGTAAATTAGAGGTTGTATATTAGGAAGTATTCTGTTAGACACTTTTATTTCAATTTCTAGTTAATATATTTTGTTTGTAATAATTTATTTCTAGCTATGTATTTGTTTATGTAATGTTTTAAGTTCAAAGACCTTTTATGTTTTCCCAAAGTCTCAATGGTTATAAAAGTCATATGAGATGGAGGGTTTCTAGTTGTTGAAAGAAGAAAATATTATAGTGACATATATTCTCTCACAGAGCATTTCATCTTCTTCATCCTATAGAATATTTTCATTGATAAATCTGATTGAGTGTTACTCTATATGCCATGGTTGTGTAATATCTGGAAAATCAAGCTTTCATTTGGTATAAGAGCTTGGAATTGGATTTCAACTTGGAGCTGTGTTCAAAAAACGTAACCTGCTTTTCATCTCCTTCTTCTCAAAAAGGTCCAAATCTCTGATCTTTTACTTAAATAGCATTTGTATGTTGTTATTAATCATCAAGAATATGTTTATTGTGAAAAACAACATCTTTTTCATGGAGTAAATGAATTATCTTGGTTGAAACCATCTGCTCGATAATCCCTGTGTACTGTACCAAAACAATTTGACCAAAAAATTAAAAAAATTTTGTGTTAAACGTACTTATTTGCACCGAAATTGAACTACTTCAGACTTATATCTAATATTTCTGAGATTTACAACTTCTATTGTGAGAAAAATCTTGAAATTCGTGGAATTTTGGAAATACAGAAACCATAAAGGTAAAGGTTTCAGTAGGTCTCTGTATTTTAAAAAAAGTTTCAGGCTTGAAAACTGGAGTAGAAAGTTGCAAAAAGGGTTTCCTCGTTAAAGGTCTCGGTAGTATTTCAAGAACTCGGTAAAAGGTTTCAGTAACTTTTTGGTCCAAAGTTTCGGTATTTATAAGAAAGGTCTCAGCAACATATACCGAAACCTCAAAGGTTTCAGTAGTTTTCTCAACAGTTTCGTACCAAGGTTTCGGTACCCAAAGGTTTCAGTATCCAAAGGTTTCAGTACTAGGTTTCAGTATCCCCACTGTTTTTCAAAATCTTTTTAATTCTCCAAAAATTTGTTTCACGTTACAAGTTTTTTTTATTTTAATTTTATTTATTTATTTTATTTTATTTTATAAAATGAAATAATATATATATATATATATATATATATATATATATATATATATATATATATATATATATATGTATACATAATAATCAATCATCTCCAAGTTTCCAATTCTAAGATCTATTTTCAAAATCAATCATGGCAAACGAGACTCTAATTTTGGGAACGGATATTCGTCCACCGATCTGTATCGTGGAGAATACGATCAATGGAAGAGAAGGTTTCTCAGATTTCTAGCGCTACATGATCTGGGTTCTTTGATGCTTAGATCTCTTGAAGAAGGTCCTGCAAAATATATTTCACCATCATAGCTGCCAAACCCGATAATGATCCACCAATTCCCGAACTTCGTGAACCACGAGGGCCTCAGACTGAACAGGAACGACTTAGAGCCAAAGCTGACATCCAGTTAGAAAATTATATCTTACAAGCATTTCCCAACACCATTCTCAACATAATTGATAGTCAAGAGACTGGTAAGGCCATGTAGGATGAAGTTTCTCACCAAATGTGAGGGTCTGAAAAGGGCGACAAAATGAAAAGGGAGAACATCAAGTCTGCTTTCTCTAAGTTCAAGGCATGAGACGGAGAAACTCTTGAAAGCACTTACAATTGTTTCTGCTCCGTTTTAAACGAATTGAAAAAATGCAAAGTCAATACCTCACAGGACGACATCGATATTCGTTTTCTTGCTTCGCTTCGTCCTGAATGGAACTCCACATGCCGTACAGTAAAGAGGACTCATGCTCTTAATGATATCAATATCCATTTCTTATTTGAAAATCTGCAAGAATTTCAAGACGATGTTGATGATCATCTAGCTATAAAAAACAAGGTTGAGTCGTTATCTGCAAATGGGACCAGACAAGTGAATGACTCACTTTCCTTGATCACTGATAACGAAGGCAAATCTCCAGCCATGCCTTTCTCCTACAAAGATCCTCAAATGGGTCAGTCAAGCCATGAATCTGACAATTCTTCGGACTTTGAAATGCTAGACCTCCGTGATCAACTAGCTCTTCTATCCAACAAGTTCAATCAGCGGTTCTTTAAGAGAAAGACCAACAACAACTTGAGATATGAAACGGGGCCGCGTATGCGCTGGGAAGATAGAACGGATCGTAGTTTCATAGAAGAGAGAAACAATAACCGTGAACCCAGAAGAAATGATTGTCGTGAGGAACCACGAGGGGATCACAAAGATGAATGGAAAATAGAGAGGGATGAGAGGCGCGATAATCATCGGGATGACTATCGCAAACCTGATGAGGAAAGAATTGAGAGGCTAGCTGGAGGAGACAAAAGGAACAGACCTGAAGAAAAGAATGTAAAATCTGGATAAGTATTGTCTGTTACAAGTGTGGTGAACTGGGTCACTTTGCCAGAGAATGTGTCAAACCTTTCCAACGAAACGCTGACTACTATCGTCGAAAACTAGCAATGATTGAAAGTGTAGGTCTCAAAAGGTTTCCCTAGTGTATTGTTCAAAGCTATAGAGGGGGGGTGAATACAACAATTTAAAACTCAACACTCTTTTCTCAATGTTTGTGTATATTATCAACAAGTGTTAATTACAAACAAGCTTGACTGCGGAAAGATTCAAGCTGAGATGACAGATACAACAGATGCTTCAACTAATCTAAGACACACTCAGACTAGATACAATGACTACACTCACTAAGATGCACTCACTGATTTTTCAAGACACAGATGGAAAGCTTGAGTATGAACAGCTTAGACACACGTACTATTATATTCAAGCAGACTTGCATGCATGAAAAACACACTTTAATGCACGATCTGGTTTCTCACTCTTGGATCTCTCACAATCCTTAGAATATTCCTTTTATACTCTCACTGAGAATCCTAGTGAAGCTTCTTCATTGGACAGTGAGATAGTGGGAAGACTTTCCAAAAAGACATGACACCTATTCTGCACGTTCTGATAAAGAAGATTTGTTTTCATATGGCAGAATCTTTGTCTTTTTCTTTTTGTCACTGTTGCATAAGACTTTAACCAAAAGAGGAATGTCAACTTTGCATCTTTCTTCTTTTGTTAAGGCCATTTTGATATAAGAAAAGGTCTGTCACCCTTTTCAGATATCCGTTTGTCTTCATGTAACAGAACAGCGTAGGCAGGCTTTTGCAGTTTCTGTTTTCCACTTTGTCTTTGACTTGTAAACTGATCTTGTAGCCAAAAACAATACATGAGGACTTGGAAACATATTCCGTAAAGCGTTTAGCATGTTCACAAAGAACAGGTTCTGTTCACAAAGAACAAATTACTTAGAATCTGCGCAAGCTGCTCAACAAAACAGAGCAGCGTAGACAGTTTATGTCCAGCCTGTTCAGCAGACAGAATAGCTTGGACAATCTGCCTTTGTTGCAACGAATGCAACAGGGTAAACAGCTTTGGCTAATATTGCAAATCACTTTTTAGGTTTCAATAAGGCATAAACATGCCTTAAATTATTCCTTCAAGTGCATCAAACAGGTTTGATTAAAAATCTCCCCCTAAGATGTAAAGCAGGTTTGACTGAGGCCTTTTTGTGCCTAACAATCTCCTCCTATTTGCAATAGACAGACTAAGCTGATTTTATCAATAATCACTATACATTTTTACAATACATTTTGCTGAAATGAAATTACAACATTATAGTAAAGTAAAAGATCAATTTATATAACCTGATTTTTGATTACATAAACAACATATGTTTTTACAAAAGTACAACTGATGTACTAGTGCATATTACAACTGATGTAAAAATAAAAGTTACAACTGATGTAACAAAGTACAACTAATGTACAAGAAAATTCAACAATTTGGACTGTTGATGATGGGAGCAAATAACGGCAAGCCTATCCAACAGATGGACAGCTTCCATTCTTCACCTACTCAGATAGTAGATGGACTTCAAGACAGTGGTGGTGGCAGTCCTTCTTCGAACATTCTTTCAAGCTCATCCCTGGTTTCCTCCAAATCATGTATTTCAACTCTGAGGAACATAAAATTGGGATGTTCAAGCTCCCCTCTTTCATAGAAGCCTTTGAGCTGATCCCAGATGGCTGCTCTCCACTTACTAGATTGCCTGAAGGAGTTTGCAAGTCTGAATACTACAAGCTATTTGAGACCAACTTTGTATAGGTCTGATGCTCTTTGAAAGCACTTCTTCTTTGTCAGGGGATCTACAAAAAATGCCCCCAACTCAGGTTCTTCAATCAGCTTGCCTTCTTCAAATTCTACTCCTTTGGGCAGGCTGTGGTCAACTCCTTTGATCTCTACTGCATAGTCCCCCTGTTCAATCAAGATCAGGAGTTCCTCCAACTCTGAATCCTTTTTGTTCCTCTTGGCCTTTATTTTGGGGTAAGTCACAGAGACACCCTTACTTAATTCTTCTGAGATCAGATCAAGGTCTTTCACTCTTTCCATCAGCGTTTTGACATATGCCCTGATAGTCTTAGCCGTTTCGGACTTAGACTAGCTCAGGGCAACTGCCAACTCTACCCATTCTCTGTACCCCATCTGTGCAACATCAGTGTAATCATATGATTCCAGTTCTGGGCCTGTTGCACCCATTCTAGTTATTTGTAACTTCCACTGTTTGCCTTTTCTTGAAATGGACACAGCTTTGACAATAGATTCCTTGGCAAGTCTTCTATCAGCAACATCAAAGAACTTTTTCCTTACCAAGTTGTCAAAGTGTATCTGGGCTCTTGCAGAGGATGCATGTTTGGACTTCGTCACAGAGACCAGAGCACCCTTTTCCTTCTCACCTTCCTTTTCACCTGCTGACTCTCTAGCAGCTTCAAGCAGTTTTCTTTGCACATCCAAAGAGGGCATTTTAATTTTGCTTGCCTCTTTGAATGCAAGAGATATGGTAGCTTTGTCTGAGGCTTCTTCCTTTCTTAGAGTTTCCAGGGCTTGGAGCTGTTCATCTCTGAGCTCATAGTATTTCTCCAAAGGAACACCCATTTCCTTAGCCATTGCCTTGTCAAACTTCAGCTGCGCTGCTCTTTGGTGGTTAGGATCAAAAGCTGCTTTCTTCTTTCCTTTGGTTGTTGTAGTTTGAACAGCCTCAGGAATCTCTTCCTCTTCTTCTTCTTCTTCCAAGATTAGATGTCTCCTTCTGCTTGGCCTGTCCCCAGGAATGGATTCCTCCCCCTTAGTTTGTGCAGGGTTTGGAGATCCAGCCTTAGTAGGCTGAGCAGCTTCAGTGTGATGGGAGACATCTTCAGCTGGACCTGTTCCTAATGCACCTGCTGCTTGACCAACAGATGCTGATTTCACCTTAGAAGGAGCAAAGGTTTTCTCCCCCTCAGACGTAGTCTTTGAGGCAGACAACTTCTCCCCCTTTGAAGGAGATGGACTAGCACATTCAACCACTGGTCTGCCTGGAGAAACAAATTCAGCAGGCTTGGCAGCAGTTTTGGCAGCAGGCTTCGGGCCAACCAGGCTATGCACTAAGATAGCCAGATTGTCCTTAACCTCTGCAAGCTGGGTAAGGCAGGTTTGAAGAGAAGAGGATTAGGAATCAGCAATGGAGGACAGCTTGACTAGATTTTCTTTGTCAGAAGCTGTGAACAGCAAACTTTGAAGCTGTGCAAGATGTAACTCAAGAGAGTCCTGCACATCATCAAGATTTGCTGACACAGATTGGACAGAGAAACAATTAGAGAGTTTAAGCTGGCCAGGGTAGCAGGAAGGGTAGTAGTGCAAGTGGTGAGGAGAGTTGACAGCTGTTGGGATATGGCTGTCATGGAGGACACAGAGTCCTGTTGATGGGAAAGAATAGAGGAGAGGGATGTGGAGATGTTTTGCAGCTGTGAAGTGAGTGCAAGCAGCTGTGAGGACTGGTCAGGTTGTGGAGTGACTGGAAAAGAATTCTTGAACAAATCAAAGAATCCTTGGAGCTGGGCAGACACAGAGTCTTGAGATTATGGAGGGTAGAGAAGTCATGGAATATTCCAAAGATCCAACTTTGTTGGTCAACAAAGAAAGCTAATCCCTTAAAGGAAGGTCTTTGGGGGATGAGGGAGTATGGGTAGACTGTTTGGATTGTGTGGAGGGTGATGAATGAGATGAGGACGAGGCAGGTGTTTGAGGATGTGATGGATAGGGAAGGGTGACTCTAAACAGAAGTTCCATAGCCTGGGCAAAAGTAATATGGCCCAGCTTGGAAGTGTCAATGGGTCCTTTAGCAGTGGTTGTAGCTACTTCATCAGGAGAAGGGGTAGAGGTTGATAGCCTTTCAGATGCTGCTGTTGCAGCACCTTCATGAAGGCCTGGGGTTGTTCCCACAGCAGCACCTTGGTCTAAAGATGCCTCATCATGGGGAGATGGGATGTGCATTTCAACATCAGCAGTGGTGAAACCTGCTGATGGAGTTTGCATATGAGGTGCAGCCTCACCAGAGGGATGGTATGTTACTTGAGGTTCATCAATTTGGGATGTTGGTCCTTCAACAGCTGTTGGGTGTACAACAGCTGTATCATGAGGAGCAGAAGTTGGAGGCTGATCTACTGGATGGTCTAAACCAGCAGGTATGGCACCTCGTGCAGACTCAGGTTGTGTAGAAGTAAGGGGTGGAGACTGTGTGGACTCAGTATGGAGTGGAGTGAACTCCTGTCTTTCAATATTCTCAGCCTGTTGGGAGGCTGGAATAGTGGATGTGGTAGTCTCCATATATACAACTGGCTCCTGTTGGGAGGAACCAGAGGGCCTAGGCTGACTCAGGGTAGACTCTTGTTGGAGTGAAGCACGCTCCAAATGTGCTGAACCTTCTCCCAAAATAAGAGAAGCAGCATGGGTTGCTTCTTTTTCAACTGAACCCTGTTGAGAGGGATCAGAGGGGGTAGATGGGTTGGTTGGTTTCTTTTTTGCTAAGGTTTTGCGTCTGTATAGACGTAGAGATGAAGTGGAGGATGTGTGCTGTGGAGAGGTGACAAGGGGTTCTGTGTGGACTGGTGGTGAGACTGGGTCAGAAAAAGGTGGATTGGCCTGTTCCATAGTCTCAGGTGCCACAGAGGCACTAGCCACAAAGGCTTCAGGTTCAACAAATGAACCAGGGTGAGAAGTCTGCTCCCCCTCAGCCACAGAGGCTGATGGGGTGTGAAGACCACCCCTTACGGGGCAGTGCTCACCAGTCTAGGTCCCATAATATGCAATACGATATCAACCATACTAAGATAGGGTAATTAAATTGCGGAAAAATAAAATTACATGTACAAACATTTTAGGATTAAGTTCATTACAAATTACAGATTTTCAAGTTAAGGTTATAAAAAGGGTAATATCTAATCTATTCATAACATCAATCATCACATCAAGTCTACCCAGAACCACCACATTAGCTGTCTTCCAATCAGTACCGGAAAGTTGTTGAGTAGTGGTCTAGGAGGCTTCAAAACTTGGATACTTGATGACCTAAGCACTAGGTCCTGCAGATGATTTCCCTTTGGTTTTTCCTGTAAAATTTTAATGCAACATCTGTAAGCAAAGCTTAGTGAGTTTATAGATTTTCAATATTAACATGCGTGTCAAGCGGAGTCATAAATCTAAGCGTGATAAGTCTTGGCTGCCGCTACAGCCGTCATCATGATTGAGATATAGTATCTTAAGATCGGATGATGTCCAAACCACACTCACGCTTATATCGTGGGGATCAGCCACATACTGGGCTAGCTACCAGTAGGTCAACATGGCCGAACATCGGAGGTCATTACCAAGTTCGTGAGAACTGGTGGAATAGCCGGGTCTAGAACAATAGACCATAAGGGCTAGTCAAGCTGAATCAATCTTATCAAGTCTGATCAATGAAATAAGCATAAGTCTTAGGAGTCATGATAGCAACGAATCATAAAGCAAAGTCTGAAGTGCAAGTAAATGCAATATAAAATGATAAGCAAATAGCTATCATGATTCACTGGGCAACACCCATCCATGGTGTGCACAGGTCTCAATCCAGCTGATAAATGAATGTCAAATAATGTAACAGCATCAATATATCTCAAACGGATCTTTGCATGTTCAATTTGAATATCTATAACTCACAGGTCTGGGTCTTGGTCAAACAGATATATGAATCTGCCACCTGAGTTATCTCAGGATTTTATCTTGTCAATCTTGTTTGCTGTCAAATCAACTCTGACCCGCATTTAAGTCTTTAAGTCTTTAAATCTTTGTTCAGAATGTACTGAACCTGTTCAGAGTCATATTATATATATCTCATGTCAATATCATCATCATTATCATGAAATTTCATCATCTCTTGGTCGTTAGATCTTTAATTCTATCTGATTCTGATAACTTTCAGTTCATCAATGTTTTGTTCGATCATATTCTTTATTCCTTTAAATTTGTCAATAGTTCTCTAAATATATATAAATATAACAATTTATATATATTCATATGGACATTTATTTTAACTAAAATATTAAAATATAATAATTGCATTTCGGACCACTAATTTCGGATTAGCCCGGATTGGGATCCGAATTCGGACACATCCGAAGTGGAGATCCGGATTTCGGACCAAACCATCATCCGGTTTTAACTTAGGTCCGAAATTGGTGCTATCCGAATTGAGCATATATCCGAATTAGGATCAGAATTCGGACCAATAATGCCCAAATCAATCATCCGAACCGAATCATAGGTCCGAAATGGGCACCATCCGAATTCGGTCTTAACCGAATTCGGACCCCATACTTAGTAATTTTCCCAGATTTTTGTTCTTGGTGTTCTTGGTCACATTCATACGGATTTTATCAATAATTATCAGATTTTCATTTTTATCGACATGCAATGTTATATAAAGTTGTATTAACATTATTTGAGTGTTTTTATGTAATTTCTTTGATCAAAAACACACTTATTTGATCAAGATCATCCAAAATATGATATTTTTGCCAAGAACATTATTTTTATAAAAATTCCGATTTCTTCATAATTTTGGATGATCCAAGCAATAAATTTAGTTTCTAATTCATTTATTAGTTTCAATTCATCATAATCTTTCAAAATTTTGTACATGCAATATCAAAATTCATGTTTTGAATTCTTATTTTCGGTTTTACACAAAACCGTACCAAAACATACATAAATATTGAAATTAAAGAGATTTTTACCTCAAATCTTGTAGATTCCAATTGTTTGATGATAATTGTAACTTCTTCTTGACTTTAATCTTCAATTTATTGCAAATTGATGAACAATTTTGATAATTTTGTGAGATTAGCCGAGAGGTAGAGAGATATTAGTGAGAGAGAATCAAATTTAAGTTAATGATCTTTTATGATCATTAATTCGGCTTTTATATATATTTTGTTCATATTTGCTATTTAACCCATTAAACTTTTGTATTTTACTTATCTTTTAATTTAATCATCTTTAATAATTAATAACTTAAATATAATTTAAGTACATTATTTCATTCATATTTAAATTACAAGATATTTAATGTAATAATATTACATTATTTGATCAAAATACTGAAATTACGACTGGATCAAAAGCTAGGTTGTTACAGAATGGGCTCCACCACGCACAAACTTCGTCCCCGAAGTTAGCTAGATTCGAACAGACTTGGATATGTAGCTTTCATTACATCTCTCGATTCCCAAGACTGATGCGAACCTTTGTGGTGTTTCCATTGGACGAGCACCATCTGTATTTCTTTATTCCGAAGCTTTTTGGTCTTCGAGTCCAGAATACACTCCGGCTCTTCAACTACTCGAAGCTTCTCATCTATCTGCAGGTTAACGTGTGGTAACTGTACTTCTCTTTCGTCAGCTAGGCTTTTTCTCAAATGACTAACATGGAATACAGGGTGTATTCCAGCTAAGTCCGCTGGTAGATCAAGACGATAAGACTGATTTCCAATCTTTTCGACGATCTTGAACGGTCCGATAAATCTCGGAGCTAACTTGTTTCTTTTAATGAACCGTACCACATTCTTCATTGGAGATACTTTCAGCATCACCCAATCGTTAACTGCAAAGCTTATTGATCTATGTCGATTATCATAATATGACTTCTGCCTGCTCTGAGCTTCAAGAATATTTCTTCTAACAAGTTGAATCTTTTCGTGTGTCAACTGTAGAAGGGCAGGACCTGCTATTGGTGATTCGCCTGTTTCGCGCCAACAGGTAGGAGTTCTGCACTTTCTTCCGTACAAAGCTTCAAAAGGGGCCATCTTGATTGTAGAATGATAACTGTTATTATAGGAAAACTCGACCAACGGCAAGTGGTCATCCCAGTTACCACCTAAATCAAGAACGCAGGCACGAAGCATATCTTCAAGAGTTAAGATAGTACGCTCACTCTGGCCATCTGCACTTGGATGATAAGCAGTACTCATAGAAATCCGAGTACCCATCCCTTCTTGTAATGCTTGCCAGAATCTGGACGTGAAGCGACTATCACGATCTGAAACAATAGACTTTGGCACACCGTGACGAGAAATAATTTCTGTGATGTACAGCTGCGCCAATCTATCGAGAGAATAAGTTTCTTTCATCGGAATGAAATGTGCTGATTTAGTTAAACGATCAACGACTACCCAGATGGAGTCGTGTTGTCTCTTGGTCTTTGGCAGCTTCGTAATGAAGTCCATTGTTATATGCTCCCACTTCCATTCAGGAACTGGCAGTGGTTGCATATCCCCGAAGGGTTTCTGATGTTCTGCCTTAACCATCTGACAGACTCTGCAGCTTTCAACACATTTACCGATATCTTTCTTCATTCCTGGCCACCAGTAGTCAGCTTTCAGATCAAAGTACATCTTTGAGCTGCCAGGATGAATAGATAACTTGGACTGATGAGCTTCGGACAGAAGAGTGCTGCGGATTGAACTATACTTAGGAACCCAGATTCGGTTTCCCTTGAGACAGTGAAGTCCCAAATGGTTCAGAGTTAGAAATTGTAGTTGCCCTTTTAGATTTTCAGAATCTATGTTCTCTTCTTTCAGCGCTTCAGTTTGAGCAACTCGAATATTTTCAATAAGATCAGAAGAGAATATAACTGGAGTTAAGGCATAGCAGCACTTTTCTGGATACACTTTTCTACTCAATGCATCCGCGACAACATTTGCTTTGCCGGGATGATATAAGATCTCGCAATCATAATCCTTTATAAGCTCCAAGGATCGACGCTGTTTCATGTTCAGATCTTTCTGAGTAAAAAGGTATTTGAGACTCTTGTGATCGGTGTAGAGCTGACACCGAGTCCCATATAGATAGTGACGCCAGATCTTCAGTGCAAAGGTAACAGCAGCCAACTCAAGATCATGAGTTGGTGCACTTTTCTCGTAGTCTTTCAATTGCCTTGAAGCATAGGCAATGACTTTTCCCCTTTGCATTAGAACACATCCTAAGCCAGTACCAGATGCATCGCTATAGACGACGAAATCATCATTACCTTCTGGCAAGGCTAGGATCGGCGCTTGAATCAACTTTTGCTTCAGAATATCGAATGCCTTTTGCTGTTTATCAGTCCAAACGAAAGGAGTATTCTTTCGTGTTAGCGTTGTGAGCGGCACAGCAATCTTTGAGAAGTCCTTTATGAATCGCCGATAATAACCGGCCAATCCAAGGAAACTTCTTATTTCAGAGGCATTGCGAGGCGTTTGCCATTTCTGAACGGCCTCGACTTTCGAAGGATCAACAGAAATTCCTTCGCCAGAAACAACATGGCCAAGGAACTGAATCTATAAGAATCAAGATAGAAATTCAAATTCTGAAATGGATCATAGAATAGTTAAGGAAACAGCTCAAGACTTATATAATTGAGATTATACCTGTCTGAGCCAAAATTCGCACTTAGAAAACTTTGCATAGAGTCTTTCTCTTCTTAATAACTCTAGCAATTGTCGCAGATGAACAGAATGATCAGCCTCCGTTTTGGAGTAAATTAGAATATCGTCTATGAACACGATAACTGATTTATCCAACATTGGTCTGCACACGCGATTCATGAGATCCATGAACGCCGCTGGTGCATTCGTTAATCCAAACGGCATTACGAGAAATTCGTAATGACCGTATCTTGTACGGAAGGCTGTCTTTGGAACGTCTTCTTCTCTGACTTTTAACTGATGATACCCAGAACGGAGATCTATTTTTGAAAAGTAACTGGCTCCTTGTAACTGATCAAACAGATCATCGATTCTGGGCAGAGGATACTTATTCTTTATTGTAACCTTGTTCAACTCGCGGTAGTCGATGCACATACGAAAAGTTCCGTCCTTCTTTTTAACAAACAGAACTGGTGCACCCCACGGAGAAGAACTCGGTCGAATAAATCCCTTCTCCAACAGCTCTTGCAGTTGCTTTGACATTTCCTGCATTTCTGCAGGTGCAAGTCTGTATGGAGCTTTTGCGATAGGAGCAGCACCAGGAACCAAGTCAATACTGAACTCGACTTGTCGTTCCGGTGGCACTCCAGAAATGTCATCGGGAAATATGTCTGGAAACTCACAGACGATAGGAATATCGGATAAAGACTTCTTTTCAGAGCTGGACTCAGATAGAGCATAACAAAGGTAAGAGTCGTGACCTTTAGACAAATATTTGTGAGCCTTTTCTACAGATATAAAGCAATGCGCACCTTTCCGCTTCTCGCCCTTGATCTCAAGTACTCGACCGTCTGAAGATTTGATTCTGATTACTCGTCGGTTGCAGATAATTGTGGCCTCGTTGTTCATTAGCCAATCCATACCGATGATGACATCAAATTCTTTTAAAGGAATCGGGATGAGGTCGAGATTGAATACAATGTTATTGATAAGTAGAGTGCAGTTACGATAAACAGAATCAGCCATAACATAGTTGTTGCTGGCTGTCTCGATATCAAGTATTACGGGAAGCTTTGAGGGAGATTTATATAGTCTTTGAGCGAAAGTAGTTGATATGAAGGAACGACTAGCACCGGAATCAAATAACACACGAGCAGGAATTGTATTTAACAGAAACGTACCGGTGACTACGTCTGGTGTTTCTCTTGCCTCTTCAGCTGTAATTTGGAAAGCTCGAGTCCGTGCAGTTGGCGTTGCAGCAGAACTTTTCCCTGTAGAACCTCCTGCTGATGATTGAGACTGATAACGCGGTCCGCTACGACACTGGTACATAAAGTGTCCTCTTTTTCCACACTTCGCACATCCTCGTCCCTGCTGCGGACATTCATCACTGCTGTGACCGATCGTGTTGCACGCGAAGCAAGTAACGTCTTCTGGATTACATAACCCCATATGAGACTTTCTGCATCTCTTGCAGAATCGTGGCTCGTTTGTCAGTGAGTAGGCTTGCGCTTTCGGTTGTGAACTATGCTGATAGGATTGCTGAGATTGTTGGGACTGAGACTTATTCGGCCTAAGGAATCTGCCAAATCGCTGTTTCTTTGGAGGAGACGGGTTCATCGGATTAGTAGACGGAGCGTAGAGCTGATCACCATACTCTAAGTAACCTCGCTCGATTTGTCTAGCTGCTTCTACCATTTCTAGATAACTCTTGTATTTAATCGCGCTCATCCGATGTCTGTATCTAGGATTGAGTCCTACTCGGAACCTATTCATTTTCCTTTCTTCAGTAGCAACCTGATATGAAGAATAACCGCATAATCGCGAAAACTCGTGCTCGTATTCGTCGACTGTCTTTGTTCCCTGAGTCAGCTGCATCAGTTGTACTTCCATTTTATCTCGCTGGTCGACCGGGCAGTATTTCGCATTGAACATATCAAGAAACTGCTCCCATTCTAAAGTCTGAATCACTTCTTCACCGTAGATACTTCGCTGGGTTTTCCACCAGGCACGAGCAGCTCCAACAAATAGTGCAGACGCATAGCTTACTTTCTTCGAATCTAGACAATCAGAAATCCTGAAGATTTCTTCAGTATGACTAATCCAATCCATCGCCTGGATCGGATTCACTGTACCCTCAAAGTTCAGGGCACCGCTCGCTTTAAAATCTTTAAATTTGCAGCCTTTTGGCTGAGCTATTTGGGTTTCTGGATTTGAATTATCAGAATCAGATTCATTGGTCTGGACTTGCTTTTCTTTTCTCTTATTTTTCTTTTCTTCACGTCTTTTAGCTTCGGCCTCATCTCTGGCACGAAACTGTTCTTGCATCATTTTGTTTTGTTGTTCTGAGTGTTGGGCTAGAAATTGTTGCATCATTTCAAACATTTGTTGTTGGGTCATATTGTTGGGAATATCACCTGATCCTGATCCTGACATCTTCTACTGAAAATTAAAATCAATTAACTATCAGTTTATAGACTTAGATCTATGTACCCTTTTTCCCATCCTAACAGTCTGTACATCCTATCTCAGTTCAATCCACCTAAATGATTGATACATATGTATTGCTTCAGTTTGAGATCAAGTATACTTACGTAATACTTGATTCACTCAAACTAGTGCTCTGATACCATCCTGTGAAGACCACCCCTTACGGGGCAGTGCTCACCAGTCTAGGTCCCATAATATGCAATACGATATCAACCATACTAAGATAGGGTAATTAAATTGCGGAAAAATAAAATTACATGTACAAACATTTTAGGATTAAGTTCATTACAAATTACAGATTTTCAAGTTAAGGTTATAAAAAGGGTAATATCTAATCTATTCATAACATCAATCATCACATCAAGTCTACCCAGAACCACCACATTAGCTGTCTTCCAATCAGTACCGGAAAGTTGTTGAGTAGTGGTCTAGGAGGCTTCAAAACTTGGATACTTGATGACCTAAGCACTAGGTCCTGCAGATGATTTCCCTTTGGTTTTTCCTGTAAAATTTTAATGCAACATCTGTAAGCAAAGCTTAGTGAGTTTATAGATTTTCAATATTAACATGCGTGTCAAGCGGAGTCATAAATCTAAGCGTGATAAGTCTTGGCTGCCGCTACAGCCGTCATCATGATTGAGATATAGTATCTTAAGATCGGATGATGTCCAAACCACACTCACGCTTATATCGTGGGGATCAGCCACATACTGGGCTAGCTACCAGTAGGTCAACATGGCCGAACATCGGAGGTCATTACCAAGTTCGTGAGAACTGGTGGAATAGCCGGGTCTAGAACAATAGACCATAAGGGCTAGTCAAGCTGAATCAATCTTATCAAGTCTGATCAATGAAATAAGCATAAGTCTTAGGAGTCATGATAGCAACGAATCATAAAGCAAAGTCTGAAGTGCAAGTAAATGCAATATAAAATGATAAGCAAATAGCTATCATGATTCACTGGGCAACACCCATCCATGGTGTGCACAGGTCTCAATCCAGCTGATAAATGAATGTCAAATAATGTAACAGCATCAATATATCTCAAACGGATCTTTGCATGTTCAATTTGAATATCTATAACTCACAGGTCTGGGTCTTGGTCAAACAGATATATGAATCTGCCACCTGAGTTATCTCAGGATTTTATCTTGTCAATCTTGTTTGCTGTCAAATCAACTCTGACCCGCATTTAAGTCTTTAAGTCTTTAAATCTTTGTTCAGAATGTACTGAACCTGTTCAGAGTCATATTATATAAATCTCATGTCAATATCATCATCATTATCATGAAATTTCATCATCTCTTGGTCGTTAGATCTTTAATTCTATCTGATTCTGATAACTTTCAGTTCATCAATGTTTTGTTCGATCATATTCTTTATTCCTTTAAATTTGTCAATAGTTCTCTAAATATATATAAATATAACAATTTATATATATTCATATGGACATTTATTTTAACTAAAATATTAAAATATAATAATTGCATTTCGGACCACTAATTTCGGATTAGCCCGGATTGGGATCCGAATTCGGACACATCCGAAGTGGAGATCCGGATTTCGGACCAAACCATCATCCGGTTTTAACTTAGGTCCGAAATTGGTGCTATCCGAATTGAGCATATATCCGAATTAGGATCAGAATTCGGACCAATAATGCCCAAATCAATCATCCGAACCGAATCATAGGTCCGAAATGGGCACCATCCGAATTCGGTCTTAACCGAATTCGGACCCCATACTTAGTAATTTTCCCAGATTTTTGTTCTTGGTGTTCTTGGTCACATTCATACGGATTTTATCAATAATTATCAGATTTTCATTTTTATCGACATGCAATGTTATATAAAGTTGTATTAACATTATTTGAGTGTTTTTATGTAATTTCTTTGATCAAAAACACACTTATTTGATCAAGATCATCCAAAATATGATATTTTTGCCAAGAACATTATTTTTATAAAAATTCCGATTTCTTCATAATTTTGGATGATCCAAGCAATAAATTTAGTTTCTAATTCATTTATTAGTTTCAATTCATCATAATCTTTCAAAATTTTGTACATGCAATATCAAAATTCATGTTTTGAATTCTTATTTTCGGTTTTACACAAAACCGTACCAAAACATACATAAATATTGAAATTAAAGAGATTTTTACCTCAAATCTTGTAGATTCCAATTGTTTGATGATAATTGTAACTTCTTCTTGACTTTAATCTTCAATTTATTGCAAATTGATGAACAATTTTGATAATTTTGTGAGATTAGCCGAGAGGTAGAGAGATATTAGTGAGAGAGAATCAAATTTAAGTTAATGATCTTTTATGATCATTAATTCGGCTTTTATATATATTTTGTTCATATTTGCTATTAAACCCATTAAACTTTTGTATTTTACTTATCTTTTAATTTAATCATCTTTAATAATTAATAACTTAAATATAATTTAAGTACATTATTTCATTCATATTTAAATTACAAGATATTTAATGTAATAATATTACATTATTTGATCAAAATACTGAAATTACGACTGGATCAAAAGCTAGGTTGTTACATGGGGGCAGACTTAGACTTGGCTATTTTAGCCTTCTTGCGGACCGGCTCGGCTTCAGTCGTTTCTGGGGTCCTTTTAACAAATTTGACCCTAGATTTGGATTTTCCCTTGGGAGCAGTCTCTGGATCCACCCTCACAGCAGAGGGTCCTTCCACCATTCCTAGCAACCTCCTCATTGGAGTAGATAGAGGAGGCTCATTTGGGAGAACAGGAGTATAGAAAACTCTATTCCCTATTACAGGGAATGCAGCAATACGTAGTAGAGGCTAAGAGTTATAGAGTTGCTCACCACAGATGTGCTTGAAGATGAGGCTTAAAACCTGGGATATCGAACAGCAGCCGGACGTGTTTTCTGCTGCACCAGGTTCCTCAAGTTCATGAAAATTCATCTGGTCATGTTGATTGTAGTCTCATCCACAAGCTGTAGGACTACTGGAATCTCATCACGGCTGAGTTGGACGAATGAACCAACTTTACTACTGAAGCACATCACCACCAAGGGAAACAAGAAACTGTAGGTTGGAGACAAATCCTTCCTGAACAGTGTGGCTCCAACTTTAGGTTCTGCTACACCACAGAAGTGCAACAGATTTCCCATCTGCTCATTTTCAGGCTGTGGCTGATCATAGGTTTCAGCCACAGGGAGACAAAGAGCTTCCCTGATCAGTCCTATTGTAATCTCAATGGTCTAAGTCCCATTGAGTATGGTTCCCCTAATGATTTTGGTAGAAGGATCATAAGAGCAGGTTTACCAAAATTCATATACCATCTCCTAGTACAGGACACCAGGAGATGCAGTCATTGCGTAGTTCAATGGGTGAACCTTCAGAAACTCCACCATTTCTTCATAGCCTTTCCCAACATAATTTTTTGGGATGGTTAAGTTTGCAAGGTAGTTGATGGGTTTCAATGTCAGCATCGTGGTAACAGACGAGTGTTTGTGCACATCGTTACCAACGAAAACTGGAAGAAAGGGATTGTTCTGGTGAGCCATTTGGAAAGTAGTGGACGTATTTAGCACAGGACACTTAGTCAAAGTTAGGGTTCTTTGGAAGTTATGGAGCAGTAAGGAAGACAAAGATGAAACAGTAGAAAGGTATTTATAGGATTCGAATGTGAGTGGTTATGATAGAGAAAATTTTGGGCGGTTGATTTGAAATGTTCTTTAACGGAAAACGGAACGGTTGTCCATGTCAGAATGGTTGTCAGACCACTCGAGCCCTTTTAGTCACTAACACACATTAACACACATTATCCGCAGTAATTAAGTTAAATAAAAACAAAAATTAAGTAACTTAATTGTGAAGAAAGGTAATCAAAACTTACGGTCTAAGCTGTTGGTCAAACCTGTGATGAGCAGGGACATCACAAGCTGTTCATTCTTCAAGCTGTTCATTTAACCTGTTCAGCTATGTAAGAACAGGTTGTGTTCAAGAGCTGATGAGGTTACAAGACAATGTCTTGTATGACAGATTGAGAGAGTTAGCAGGTTGGAGGTTTAATCATCAGACCAGGTTTGAAATGAAAGCCTGATATTGTCAAACCTGTTATACGTTCAAGCTGTTCAAGTTTTCAGAAATTGGCTAAGTATAGAACATGCATAACCTGTTCTGTCTAAGCTATTCTGAGAAATTCGAGCAGTGTGAGACATATAATAATTTAGAACATTTATGACACTTAGTCACTTTTATTTAACATGCCCAGCTTGCTGACAAGATAATTAAACCTGTTTTCATCAAGAGGCTTGGTGAAAATGTCTGCAAGCTGTTCATCTGTGGAAATAAACTTACCTCTACATTCCCTTTCTGGATGTGATCCCTTTAGAAGTGATGTCTGACCTCTATATGCTTTGTTCTGGAATGAAATATTGGATTATTGGAGATAGCTATAGCACTTGTACTATCACACAAAATAGGAATCTTCCTATATACAAGTCCATAGTCTTCAAGCTGATGTTGCATCCATTAAATCTGCCCAAAGCAGCTTCCAGCAGCAATATACTCAGCTTCAGCAGTAGAAGTAGAAATTGAATTCTGCTTCTTGCTACACCAACTTATCAACTTACCACCAAGGAGTTGACATCCACCTGTTGTGCTTTTTCTGTCTAGCCTGCAGCCTGCAAAATCAGAATCTGAATATCATGTTAGCTCAAGACTTGAGTCTTTGGGATACCAAAGACCCAAACCTGGTGTACCCTTAAGGTATCTGAAGATTCTTTTTACAGCATCTAGATGTGATTCTTTAGGATCAGCTTGAAACCTAGCACATAAACAGGTAGCAAACATAATATCAGGTCTACTAGCAGTTAAATATAGCAAGCTCCCAATCATGCCTCTGTAAGCTGTTACTGAAACAGCTTTGCCACTGGCATCTGCATCCAACTTTACGTTGGTTGCCATTGGGGTTTTGATAGGAGAACTTTGATCAAATTTAAACTTTTTCAAAAGATCTAAAGTGTACTTTCTTTGATTTATAAAAAATTCCATTTGAGGTTTGTTTAACCTGTAATCATAAAAAGAAAGTAAGTTCTCCCATCATACTCATTTCAAAATTTGATTTCCTGAGTAATGAAAAAATTCTTGCATAGCTGCTCATTAGTAGAACCAAATATTATGTCATCCACATAAATTTGAACATGCATAATATCAGACTTTACTTTCTTTATGAACAGCGTGGTATCCACTTTACCTCTGGAATAACCATTGCTCATAAGGAAGTCAGTTAGAGTGTCATACCAGGCTCTAGGGGCTTGTTTTAGACCATAGAGGGCTTTGTCCAACTTATAGACAAAACCTGGATAATGTTCATTTTCAAAACCTGGAGGCTGCTTGACATTGGCTTCTTCTTGCAGCTTACCATTCAAAAATGCACTCTTCACATCCATTTGAAATACCTTCATGCTCTTATGAGCAGCGTAGGCTAGAAACAAACGAATTGCCTCTAACCTGGCCACAGGAGCAAATGTTTCATCACAGTCAATGCCTTCCTCCTGTCTGTAGCCTTGAGCAACTAGTCTTGCCTTATTTCTAATGACATGACCTTGCTCATCCATGTTGTTCCTGAAAACCCATTTGGTGCCAATTATTGTTTTTCCTTTAGGAGCAGGGACCAGCTTCTATACTTTGTTTCTCTTAAACTGATTGAGTTCTTCTTGCATGGTAGTGATCCAATTGGCATCCTTGAGTGCTTCATCCACTTTCTTAGGCTCCATTAGGGACATAAAGCTAGAATACATACAAAAGTTCCCTAAGCTGTCCCATCTTGTTTGCACCCCTTTGTTGACGTCACCAATTATTTGATCATTTGGGTGACACCTGATCCACTTGGGATCTTGCTTCAATGAGGATTCTCCTGAGTTATCTCCAACAGGTCCTGTTGAGCAGCTCTCAATATTTTCAGACACACTGATATCTTGAGTCTGTTAACTTGTTGAGCATGACTCTCCATTGTTGAACATATCAGCAGAGGATCCAGGAAAATCAGCATTGATTGGTTCAGGACATGAGGTTGTAATTATGTCGGTACACTTATTCATACAGGGTGTATCAACATAATCATCATCGTGCCCATCATGATTAGCAGGTTCCACTCTTGATGTAGTGGAAGCTTTTGAGTCCTTTTCTTTACTGATGGAATGCATAAGATCATCAAAGCTGAATTCTCCTGAAACTGATTCAGGAACAGATTTGGTGGAGGCACTCCTAGACTCTTCAAAGGTGATATTGATAAATTCATCTATCACCTTTCTCTTGTTGTTGAATACTCTGTAGGCTTTGGAGATAGCAGAATATCCAACAAACACACCTTCATCAGCTTTGGGTTCAAACTTTTCCAGTTGGTCCCTTTGATTAAGAATGAAGCAGGGACATCCAAACACATGCAAATAGCTAATGTTTGGCCTCCTCCCTTTGAGCAGCTCATAGGGAGTCTTGTTGAACCTTTTCACCACCAAGGATCTATTTTGGGTGAAGCAGGCAGTGTTGACAGCTTCAACCCATAATGATGAAGGTAAACCTGATGCACACAGCATGGTTCTAGCAGCTTCAATGAGAGTTCTGTTTCTCCTTTCAGCAACTCCATTTTGTTGTGGAGTTCTTACTGCTGAAAAGTTCTGTGAGATCCCTCTTTCTTCATAGAAGTCCTCAAAAGTACTGTTTCTGAATTCAGTACCATGATCACTTCTAAGCTGCTTCAGTTGACCAGAGTTCAGCATTTCCATCTTCTTGATAAATCCAATGATTTCTCTAGCAGCCTCTCCTTTGCTTTTTAGGAAGATCATCCATGTAAACCTAGAGAACTCATCAACCATTACTAAAGTGTATATTCTTCCTCCTAGACTTGGGACACTGACTGGTCCAAACAAGTCCATGTGGATTAAGAAGAGATGAGTATCAATAGAGAAATTGTGCTTAGATTTAAAAGATGATTTTCTATGCTTGCCTTTCTCACAAGTTGTGCAGAGTTTATCCTTAACAAATGTTATAGAAGGCAAACTTGTTACCAACTCTTTCTTACAGAGTTTGTTGATATTCTTGAACTTCAGGTGTGATAGCCTTTTGTGCCATAACCAGTTCAGGTCTGCATTGCTTCTTGAGATAAAGCAGATTTCAGTTGTGGGATCAGCAGATTTCATGTCCACAACATATACACCTTTCTTTCGTTGTGCACATAGCACAACTTTGCCTTGGGGATCCAATATGTAACCCGGGTGCTCATCAAAGTTAACCTTGTAGCCAACATCACACAGTTGACTTATGCTTACAAGATTATGTTTCAGCCCAACCACATAGGCCACCCTTTTGAACACTGCAGCAACAGCTTGAACAGTTCCATATCCTTCTGTGGATCCCTGTACGTTGTCACCAAATGTGACTTCTGGCCCTTTTTCAGACCACTCAGCAGGTCCTTGCAACCTGTCATATGTCCTGAGCAGCCACTGTCCAAGTACCAACCCTGGGATGGTTGTTTGTCCTGCAGAGTGTCATAATAAAATATTAGTTATTTTTAGGGGAACTAATCATAGGGATGAGTTCTCCTACTTCATCAACGTTTGTTGATGGACCAGTGATATCCACACTAATATTTCCTATTTGGATGGTATCAGCTTGAATACCATCCTTATTGCCTATGTTACTTCCAACACTGCTTTTTATTGCAATGATGGAACTAGCAGAGTCAACAGGCCTCATGTCCTCAGTTTCAGGACAGTCTTTGGCCATATGTGTCTTCTTCCCACACTTATAACATTTTCTCTTTTTAGCCTTTTTGGAAGAAGAACTTCCAGAAACATATTCTGGATTATTTTTGTTGATTCTGTCAGCAGGTTTAGCAAACTTATTACTGTCTCTAGATGAATCAACAGTGTGGGTGGAAGGCACAATGGCAACAGCTTTGCCTGTATCTTCTTTCCTCTTTTTGGGAGGACAGATATCAAACACAGGAAGTTTGACTGGCCTTTGACCTTCCACAGGTTTGGGAAACTTATTCCCAAATTTCTCAGGTTTAGCAATGGTTTTGCCTTTGCCCTTACTGAGATGTGATTGATGCTACCTATCAACATAATCACTGCTTCTGGTTTTAAAAGACTTACCTTCATTTATAACCAGTTTTCCAACTATGATTTAAAAACTTATTTGAAACCACAGCATGTTTGCTTTCAACATGAGACTTACCCCTGTTGAAAGCAGGCTACTTACCTTTTGAAAACTTTTTCTCAAAATGGTCAGCATCAAAAGGATAGACAGGACTCTTACCATCAGCTTTAGACCCAGAGCCTGTTTTGTCAACAGGTTTAGAGTCCATAGCTGCAGCTTGAGCTTGTTTTCCTTTCTTTTGCTTGTGTGAACCAGCAGAGCTCTTTGCAGGCTGATTTGATGGAGAACACATTCCATCATCAGCTTTTGGAGCTTTTTCACACAAGCTGTCAGTATTTTGAGGCCTGACAAACCTATTTGTTGAGACTGGCTTACCATTTACTTTCTAAATGAAATTGTTAGGAAGCTCACCAAGAGTGGATATGTCATTTTTCAGATTATATATCTCAACAATAGAAGCTGCTTTGTCAAGATCCTCTACAAGATAGGCTTGGATTTGTGTAGGGATCTGTTGACTAATGCAATGGCTGACATTTTTTTGCAGATTGGCACTAAGAGTCAACACTCTTTTGAAGCTTTGCATGTTTTATATCTGTCTCTCTCTTTTCTTCTAGTAAAATGGAGTTGATGTGTTTTAATTCATCAAGCTCGGTTTCCAACTTATGGAAACTGTCCAGTTTACTGGATTTTATGTCAAGATCAGTTTTAAGCTTAGAGATTTTTGGGTGTCCCATTTAGCAAACAACTAGAAGTTAGACCCCAAGTCTTTCTTTAAAGTCAAAAATGTTGTCTATGACATCATTCAGGGCCACCGGATCAACTATGCTTTGACTGCTGCTGAATCCGTTCCGAAAATCTATCTTCAGTAGTTCTGGCATTATTTGGCAATCATTACTCTTAATGGCGAGGATCTACTTCAAACCAAGATCGATAATCTGACTGTTACACTTTCCCTTCCCATGATGCGTACTATCTTATGGCTTCCCACTGCAAATGCAATCCAAGGAAACATCAACTTTGATCCTCTAGTGGAAGTCGATATGTTATGTGCAGACATCCTTAGCATGGGGTATCATGATCCTTTATCAAGAATCTCTCAATTCAAAACCAAAGGTCTTCAGGGTCTATGGTACATCATCTGGAATATCCTGACCAAATGCATGACTAGGAAAACCTCTGGCCATGACGCTGGAAGTGTGGCTACGCTACGAATGTTTCACTCGTTTGTATTTGATTGTCATTTTGACTACGGTAACTTTGTCTGGAAAGAAATCAGTGAATATATTCAAGATAAAGCTAATGAAAAAAGGAAGAAAAGATACATTCCTTTCCAAAGATTTTTCCAACTCTTTGTCCGATATTTCATGGACAAACATCCAAGGACGATTTTTCCAAGACTCAAGAATCAGATGTATCCCGTCTACTCCTTGGGATTTCTGAAGCCACATCCCATTCAACAAGGTATTGTGATTTGTCCTCTCCTGCAAGAAATCTTAGCGCATGCTGCTCAATCAAGCACCAGAGTAAGAGAGTATATAGAGCTTAATTATCCAGCTATGGCTGCCCCGGCACTAGGACAGCCTTCCCAAGCTGGCAGGAGTGAGCAATCTGAGAGTTCTGAGGGTGCAGGGGGAGCTGATAGTTCTGCTAGTTCTGAAAGTTCTGAGGGACAAGAAGCGGGAGAGAGAGAGAGAGTAGAAGTAGCTGAGGGAGTCGGGATGGACGTAGAAAGAGTAGAGGTAGCTGAGGGAGTCGGGCTGGAGGTAGAGAGAGTAGAAGTAGCTAAGGGAGCCGGACTGGAAGTAATGTCTGAAGAAGAAGCAGCTGTTGCCCCTTCTCAAATATGGAAACTAGCTAAAAAGCCAAGACGGGCCATCAGATCAAAGAAAGCACACGACATTCCCGCACCGGGTCCATCCCCAAATATGGATTCCCAACAGGTGCACATAGCAGAAGAACGATCAAGTCCTACCGCTGAACATAATCTTATTGATATCCCAACTTTTGAAGGGGTGGTAGAAGACTTAACTAGAGCAGAGATGATCTTTGACACTGAACGTGAGGATATGATGGACTTTGTGTTTCCTAGTCCAAGAGGAAATCATCCAGGGAGCGCCGAAAGGTTAGAGAGTGCGGAGGGTGAACCCCAACCAAGTCAAATCCGGGCAAGTCACTCTAAGGCCATTAGCCCAATGGCCGAATGCACACCCCAACCCAGCCACTCACTGGTCTCTCAACAGACCAGTGTTTCAATTGCGCACGGGGAAATTCCACATATGCCACAACTGTCTCATTTGGAGACAAGAGGTGTTGAAACCCGACTATCCCCGCCCCGATCGTCACAGTCTTTGATGAGCACGCTTAGTCTAACACGTCACTATAAATACTTTAGGACACCTGCTGCATAATCTGATGTCTTCGTGACATCCAGAACTTTCGGATTCGCTCACACCACAAGTGTGATGGAAATGACGGAAGGAATTCCAGCCACAGCTAACATTATGCCAACTGTGACAGCTGGACACCCAAGTACTACACCTGAGGTGGAGATGGGGGTTCTACGTGAACCCCGGGTTACACAAGCAGACCTGGATGCTCTAAAGGCATACGTGAGGATATGATGAAATTTGTGTTTCCTAGTCCAAGAGGAAATCATCCAGGGATCACCGAAAGGTTAGAGAGTGCGGAGGGTGAACCCCAACCAAGTCAAATCCGGGCAAGTCACTCTAAGGCCATTAGCCCAATGGCCGAATGCACACCCCAACCCAGCCACTCACTGGTCTCTCAACAGACCAGTGTTTCAATTGCGCACGGGGAAATTCCACATATGCCACAACTGTCTCATTTGGAGACAAGAGGTGTTGAAACCCGACTATCCCCGCCCCGATCGTCACAGTCTTTGATGAGCACGCTTAGTCTAACACGTCACTATAAATACTTTAGGACACCTGCTGCATAATCTGATGTCTTCGTGACATCCAGATGTTTCAGATTCGCTCACACCACAAGTTTGATGGAAATGACGGAAGGAATTCCAGCCACAGCTAACATTATGCCAACTGTGACAGCTGGACACCCAAGTACTACACCTGAGGTGGAGATGGGGGTTCTACGTGAACCCCGGGTTACACAAGCAGACCTGGATGCTCTAAAGGCATACGTGAGGATATGATGAAATTTGTGTTTCCTAGTCCAAGAGGAAATCATCCAGGGATCACCGAAAGGTTAGAGAGTGCGGAGGGTGAACCCCAACCAAGTCAAATCCGGGCAAGTCACTCTAAGGCCATTAGCCCAATGGCCGAATGCACACCCCAACCCAGCCACTCACTGGTCTCTCAACAGACCAGTGTTTCAATTGCGCACGGGGAAATTCCACATATGCCACCACTGTCTCATTTGGAGACAGGAGGTGTTGAAATCCGACTATCCCCGCCCCGATCGTCATAGTCTTTGATGAGCACGCTTAGTCCAACACGTCACTATACATACTTTAGGACACCTGTTCCATCATCTGATGTCTTCGTGACATTCGGAACTTCCGTATTCGCTCACACCACAAGTGTGATGGAAATGACGGAAGGAATTCCAGCCATAGCTAACATTATGCCAACTGTGACAGCTGGACACCCAAATACTACACCTGAGGTGGAAATGGGGGTTCTACGTGAACCCCAGGTTACAGGAGCAGACCTGGATGCTCTAAAGGCATACCAGGAGGAACAGTTTGGGACTATCCCTCGTATTTGAAGGGTAAGGATCCAGCCTCCTCCTCGGTGCCACCACCAAGACAGGTTCCTCCTTCTCCCGTACCAGTCCAGAGTGACGATCTTGTCACGAAAGCCGACCTGAGAGCCTTCCGTGCAGATTTATCAACCCTTATTAGTTCTCAGGTCGAGGCGGAAACAGTTTCCCTGGTTCAACTGTACTCATCGCTCGAATCAAAGTATAAAGAGCTACAGTCCCAGTTATCAGTCTTGCAACAGAGTTTGGCTAGCCTGGAACAATATTGCAGGCCCACTGCCCACGAACTTAAACGTCGACATTATGACCCTGAGGATGAGGGTCCTCCTGAAGGGGAGAAAAGGCAGCGGGTATCTACACCTTCAGTGGCTGTCTTTCTAAATGAACGACCAATTTCAGCAGTCAGAGAGGAAGATCAGAGTTTTGAGGGTTTTGAAAAGGCTACAGAGTCTGAAGCTCACAACATTGACGATCTGTATCGCGCTTTGATAGTATTTGAGCCATCTGAATCGACTCAGAATCCCTCCGGTCATGAAATTATTGAAATATTCTCAGACGACTCTGACAATGATGAACTCCTTATTCCCAAAGTAAAAATTTCATCTGAAAACCCACTTGAAACGACGACTTCTCCCATTCCATCATTGAACCATGCCACAACAGTCGACGCCTTTGAATGGAGAATCGTCCGTACAAAACTAAAGTCAGGGAGGATTAGAGAAATCTTTTTTTCTTCAGAGGTAGGACAATCCTCTACAGCTCCAACCTTCACTAAAGAACAACTTGCTCAAAAAGAAGCAGAATGAGTTGATGCCCTGGTCGATGGGGGTCTTTTTGATTCAGAAATGGAGAGCCATGACAGTTGAAAAGTTTCAAGAATACCTTCTCGTTTCTCCAGAGCCAACTGAACGTACAAATCAGGCTGAGAGAAAGAGACATAAGGAGAGAGAGAGAGAGAGAGAGAGAGAGAGAGAAAGAAGCGCATCAAAAAGATGTATGATGAAAACCTTCTCTATCCATTCCTCAAACATCATTTGACTTTATGTTCTCTAAGGAATCAGTTGTGAAGATTTCTAAAAGGTGGTTCCTGAGGCTCGACGAACGTCCAAGATCAGAGCAAATGGAGTATGAAGTTGTGATGATCAGTTCTGCTCAGCAAGTAGAACTGGTCAAGTCTAAAGTTCGAATCAAAAAGATCAGAGACATCTCATGCCACAAGATTTCCGAGATGTGGTCTTGCATCCTTTACTATTGTCCACAAAAACGATGATATATCTATGTTTAGTGAGTCAGATTTGGATAATCTTGAATTCGACGATCTTGAGTGGTTGTTTCTCCATCTTAAAAGGGCAATACCAAGTAAGATACGCATTTGTGCTATAATGGCGATTCTCCGCAGTATGCATCGCATCTCTGTGTCAATGATAATTAAAGATTTCCAAATGGCAGTTGCAAACCTGAGTAGTCGTGTAGGTCTGCCAGCTCCTCGATATGAGTTTCCACAAATACACCTCCACCCTCAATTTAAGGTTCTTCTAAAGCCGGAACATGGAGTTGTAGTCTGCAACATCAAGAATGAAAAGTGCTTCATGAGATTCGAAGAAGAAGGAACTGGAGGGGGGACATATGCGTTACTTCTGAAAAGGGTGATAGACCTTTATACATCCAAGGTAAGGCCGACCCTGGTAGTTTCACTATCTCATGTTCTATAAAGGGGGTTGTATTCAGCAATGCTTTAGCCGATCTAGGCTCTAGCATTAATGTTATAGCTCATGATATATTCCAACAGCTGGATTTGGGACCTCTTAAGCCTTCTTTGGTAGCAGTGCAACTAGCCGATAGCTCCTTGAGACAGCCTGTAGGGATTTGTGAGGGAGTTAGATTGAAGGTTGATAGATTTGAGTTTGTTGTTGATTTAGTGGTGTTCGACATGGATAGCTAGAGTGGCAACCCCCTCATTTTGGGGAGACCCTTTCTTACATCTGCTAGAGCATTGATAGATGTCCTGTCTATAGAATTGACCATTAGAGTGAGAGATGAGGAGATTACATTCTGTATGGCGAAAGCTAATCCGTTATATCCATTTCTGCCTGAGTCACCTTTCTCCATATCTACTTATGCGCCATGTGTTGATTTAGATCATATGCAGGTTGTTCATGCTACAAATGAGTTTGATGCTGATAGAGATTTGTGGGAGACTGATTTCTTGCTTGGAGTAGATTGGCAGATGCACATTGATGAGAATGATATTCCAACCGGTGAGGATATTTTTCCTTTAATTGAAGCACCATCACCACCTACTCCTTTTCATACTGATCATGATAAGCTTGATATTCTCAAATCTGATTCTGTTATTGTTTTCATTGGACAGGTACCTTCAAGCTTGGTCAAGAACAAAGAAAAGTCAAAGAAGCCAATACAGCGGAAGAAGAAGGTAGAGCAGATCACAGAAAAACCAACTTGTCAATTTCTGAAGTTAAATTTTGATCATGAGGATCTGGTTGGTGAGTACATTGCTTTAGCGGGTATGAAAGGTTTGCGAGCTCGTTTCCCAGGTATGTTTTATCAATCTAAGGGCCATGTGGACGAGTCAAGCTAGAGACTCGTCAAAACAAGCGCTTTCGGGAGGCAACCCGTAGATACTTTCATTTGTATATTAAGTTTTAAGTTTATGTTTAGTTTGTTTTGCTTGATGTGTTGAGTTGTTAATTTAAATTTTGAAAGTTATATGCTTAAATAAGTAGCCCGTGCATTGAGTATGTGTGTTAGGATTGCATGATTGATGCTAGTGGTCTTGTTTTGAAAGCATGTTTACTTGTTCTAATTTCTAGTTCATGGTTTTGACTTTTTGAGTCAAATTGAGTTTAGTTTGCTTTCTAATTACTTGTTTGAGTATGCTAGTTTTCCTTCATGTTTCACTTGAATAATTCACCTTTATATCGTTCTTGAGTCACATGACTTCTAGTTTCGATATTTAAGGTTTTTCGTTGCCCAACTAAATAATTTTGTGGCTCCAATTTGACTTTCTGAAAGTCAAACTGTTGAGACCTTGTTTTTCAAGTTTTTGCATATAGCTTGGTAGATCATTTTGCTTAAATAAGTGTTCTTGCATCGTTTTACATGACATTCTAATGTTAGGCGTGATGTTTAGAAGCCTCATTCATAACTCAAGTCACTCTTGTATATTTGTGTGTTTTCGCTCTTATATTTAGTATTATCATTTGCATGTTTTAGTATGCTTTTATGTGTGATTTTTGCTAATGTATCTAGTGTGATTCTCATAATACTTTCTATAGTTCGTTGTTTGTTTTGATTTCATTTTCATTGTGTGTTTCATGTTTGAGTCAATGGGCTTCGAGTCAAGTATGGAGTAGGATGTTATCTTTTATTCTGAGTTTTTGACTTTTTATAAGTCAATAACTTGAAATCAGTTTATACTTTAATACTTTTGATAAGTGTCGTTTGTGTGCCGTTTTTAGCATCTTATTTATGTATTTTCTATAATTTTGTATGCCATGCTTTATCAGAACTTGAGCCTATTTTATTGCTTTTGTTGCATGATTTTAGTTTCTCTAGTTTGACTCTTAAAGTCAATCAAGTCATCATTTAGTTCTTTTATTTAGTTAGTTTTCTTTTCTTTGATTCGGGCGAAATCATATGTTGTTGAGTGAAATCAGTGTGGGGTGAGGTGTTTGCTGATTGAAGCTGATTGTGAGATCCATAGTTGTGTTCGTGGGTTTGTCTAATGTTACCTGTTGGAATGGAATTTGATTTGCAATTGCTGTCCATTTTTTTCTTGACTGTGCACCTACACCACCGCGTAGATAAACCTACACCACCACGTGAATAAAATCTACACCACCGCGTAGATAAAGCTACACCACCGCATGGATAAAAGCTACACCACCGCGTAGATAAAAGCTACACCACCACGAAGTTTTAAATCCTCAAGTCCGCACAAGGGTTTTTAGAAAACCAATCAGGCGCCCACCGTCGATTTCACCACAGCTCACCCAACACCGGGTGCTGATCTCGAGCTTGATACAGCCGCTGCACCCCCTGCGAGACATCCATGGCTTATTTTTGACATGCTATCAGGGGAGTTTTTCTTGTTCTAATTTACTGTTACCTGTTAGATTTGCATTGTTTATGACAGTGAGGACACTGTCAGATTTAAGTGTGGGGTGGGGGTATAAAAATGTTGATTTTGAGCTTTGCATGTTCTTATGAACAATTCATGGTATTTTTTTGTTTAAAATTGGGCCGATTTTCAAAACTTATTCTCTATTTTTTGCATGTTGGACTCTTTTGCAGTATTGTTCTATTCACTATGCATGCGAATCTAGATAAGTGGCATTGAGACTTTTTATGGCAACGGGATGTTCGATTTTCATGTCACTCTTTCATGGCCAAAATTGCATGTTTTGAGCACAATCTAACCCTTTACATTCATTTCGTGAGGATTTGAGCCTGCATAGCATTCAATTTTAATGCTCATTATTTGTTTCTGTGTGGTATTGTCGGTGTCATTTATTCTAAGGTAGAACTTGTTTGTGAATGCACATCAAGATCACATTTTTGGGAATTTAGCACACATATAAAGGCAAAGTTAGGATAACCTGTTTCCCTCACGATACTCCCTTGCCCACGTTATCTCTCTAGATTGCCCCCATTTGAGCCTTAGCCTTTCGTTTCGGTGACAACACACATCAGTAGCCAGATTTTCCCTTGTGTCTATCGATTGACCCGAATGTGGACCGAGACTTAGTAGCAGGATTTAAGGACTTGTAGCAGTGACAGTTTTCCCTGTTAGGCCAAATTTAGAGCTTTATTGATTATTCTATGTATTTAGAAAACATTCGAGCCTTGTGGAATCCATTTGCTTTCGTGTTCTTTATGGTTTTTCTAGTATTGTACCCGGGCGATGCTAGTTAGTCGAGATGGTTCTTTTTGAGCAGGGTGTCATAAAAGCTTGATGTTTGAAGGAATCAAAGAGAGTTTAGTGTTGTTGAAAAAAATAAGAGAAAAGAGAAACGAAAAAAATAAATAAATAAAGTGAAAAAAGGGGGTAAATACAAGGATGAAAGAGAAAAAGAAATAATCTAAAAGTTTTCTTCCCTTTGCATCGCCCTTGAGAGCCATAATATAAGCCAATATGCTGAGTCTTCAGGGATAATTATTTTCAGTGTTTGTTATCATGGTTGTCGCTTTAGTTCTAAGGATTGCTGCTACTTCTTTGGTCTCATTCTTTTACGCCTCACTCAAACCAAACATACCCATCACCTGAGCCTAGCCCCATTACAACCCTTGAAGTCCTTTATGTGCTTTATTTTCAAACATAAGTGATGGAGATGTGATTCTATCTCAAGCTTATGCTGAAGTTTATCTGACACGTCTGGCGTTGAGACGATTTTGTGCAAACACATATGAGCCTATACACATGAGTGTTGAGTGAAAACCGTGAGGTGCTAATTCATGCAACAAGGTTAGAAGTGATTGACATCGTCATTCAAATTTTTTTTTATTTTTTTTTTTTGCATCTCGTGGTCTCTTTGTCTACTTAGCTAGGTTTCAAATGCATTGTTTATGGATCTTTAATGCTTAAGAGTCTATATCGTGTTTCTAGAGAGTTAGTTTTTGAGTTGAGGCCTGGTTGAAAACATCTATGTTGCAGTTTGCTTGGGGACAAGCAAAGCTCAAGTGTGGAGTATTTTGATATGTGCATATTTATACATATTTCTTGTATCATTTTCCTTGCATATTGCGTGGTTTTCAGATCGAAATGCGTGAAAAGATACTGATTTTCTAAATATTTGTGTTTCGCAGGACAAAAGACGTTAAATCAACATTGGAACATAATCGAGGCCAAAATAATGAAGATTTGAAGTCCACGTAGCTCCCATGGTCAAAATCGAAGATTTGCTGAAAATTGTCCTACGCGGTCGTTTAGCCTTCTTTTACGCGACCGCGTGAACATATGTTTACAAGGCCATGTAGCCAGGTGGTGTAAGACCGGTCAAACGGCTACACGGCTGCGTGACTTAACCATACGCGGCCACGTAAGAAGCCCAACCCACAAAGTTCGTTTTTTAAACCCTAAAAGCATAGCAGCCGGGAGGAACGATTTTGGGGAGACAATAGTTGCGATTTTCAGAGCTTTATTCTCGTTTTTCACGTATTTAATCATAGATTAGCCTAGGGTTTCGATTTGGTGAAGATTTAAAGCATTTGGTTCAACTTTGGAGTACGATTTCTTCATAGATATCTACGGTTTTGGTACATTCGTTCCTTAATCTTTTAATTTCGTAATGTTTGATATTTTATTGGGTTTAATTTCGGTTTTTAGTATGATTAGTGAGTAGTTTTATTGTTCACCCGCTTGGAATAACGAATTCTATGTATTAATTGGTATATTAATGGATTGATTGATGAGTTTTGGTTTATATTTGTCGGATTCTTGATTATTTTATGTTTTGTTGTTAAAAATCAGATGTTTATTAATCTTTTAGCATTGTCTTGCGATAATAAAGTGTTAATTAAATCTGCGTTTTTAAAAAGAAAGAGGATTTAAATGAAATTTAATAGTTGATTATCTCTTCTAGGCATTGTATTGCGATAATGATTTGATAGTTGATTGTTAAACTAGAATTTTATGCGTTTATTAATTCTTATGCGTTGCGTTGCGATAATAGGGTTGATAAATCGTAAAGTTTGATTTTTAAAGTAACGAAGTTAATTTGTTGGATTTCTGTATTAATCGATTATCTTTAGGTATTGTGTTGCGATTATAAGATTTATTGGTTAATATTGGAGGTTTAATGAGTTGCTTTGTTTTCATCACACGGTTACAAAGATAAAATATTTTAACTTGAAGTAATTATATAATCGATAAATTAAACCAAAATCCGGGCTTAATTGAATTTATAGTTGGTTATCAACCGATTTGTTTTTAGTCAGTCAATTCAATCCATCGTCAATTAATCGCAGTTTTCTAATTCCAAGTGGGTGACACCTTCGTAATATAAGAGTTTTGTAATTTTAATTAATTATCGTTCTTTATCTTTACTTAAGTTAGTTCTGATTATTATGCTTCTGTTAGTTTGTTTCATATAATTTAGTCGTCGTTACTTGCTTGCTTTAGTTATTTAGTTTAATTAGTGTTTGTCGGTATTAGTTTTTGAATTATTTCGGAAAAACAAAAAAAAAAAATAGTTTAACTTTTTATTCTTGTGTTAGTCAGTTTGCATTAGTTATTTGGATAATTAATTTTAATTATTGTCTCTAGTTGATAATTTCCTCAAAAAGTCCAAAATAGCTAAATATTGGTTTAGGTTGTAGTATTGAAGTCTCCGTTCTTTATTCCGTTCCCTGAGTTCGATAAATCTTGGGTGATTCTTAAAGCTATATTGCACACGATTGGTACACTGCCAGTTGTGTAAATTATGCTTTGGGTTCATTTAGTTATTAAAACCTGAGGTGTTTTTTCAACAGTAATCAAGAAATATAAATAAGCATTCCGTTGTAACACCTGACCCTCCTTGTAATCTAGTTATATACATGGTCAACCTAAACTACACCAACATAATAATATTAATACAAACAAATGAATTTTGTAATATGTAATATGTGAATAATGCATATATTCTAACCAGAAGAAAGTTTTTTTTTTTTTTTTTAATTTGGATTCAAACTATTGTTTGATAAAAATATAAAATATTTTTGTAGCATAAAAGAACAATTAATCATATTGTTATTAAAACATTATAACATTTCCAAATGAAAATTAATTTTTAATTTCATATTTTTGTTATACGCAACAACTTTATTTAGAACGATGATCTAATTCTTATTTTTTATAGGTTAAATGTAAACATGATCAATATATATATATATATATATATATATATATATATATATATATATATATATATATATATATATATATATATATATATATATATATATATATATAGATTTAGGTTCAAGTGAGTACCACCTCTAATGCAGCGCACCAAAAGGTACCACCCTTAAAAGTAACTTTTTTGAAAAATTTTTTCATGAACATGTTCTAATTAACATTACACAGATCATATGTGAATTTGACGCAAATCCGAACACTCTAAGTGCATGAAAACACACATCACATAAATGCATGTTCACATGTCTTCAAAATTATGTAAGTGTGTGTTCACATCATTTTTTAGGAGTTAGGAGATGTGAATGTATGTGAAATTTACATACGATCTTCATAATGTTAATTAAAATATGTTTATGAAAAAAAAAAATAAAAAAGTTTTTTTAAAGGTGGTACCTTCTGGTGCGCTGCATTTGGGTGGTACTCTCTCGAACCATATTCTATATATATATATATGTGTGTGTGTTAATAAGGATAAAATAGTAACGAAGTTAAAATTCTTTTATATGACAAAAATATGTTGTGTATAATTCACTTACCCTTTTTAATAGTGTAAATATCAACAATAATCACCTTTTCTGAAGGTAAAAAGATCAGAACCAAAAAAATTAATTTTTATAATTTTATGCTTTTTTTCTAATTTGGAATTAAGCTTTTTATTAAAATTATTACAATAATTACATTTGTTATGGTGTAAAGAGCTTTTTATAACATTACTAAGCACATCCCAAGAATGTATGTTACTCCTAATTTTTAAAGAAACAATTGAAAGTTCATCAAATAATTTTATAAACAAGCAGTTTCGAACACCAATATTCTATAAATGTTTGACATAACTTTTTATGTGAATGATTGCGGATTAGTTCAACACACAACCAAATTAAAAATAATCACTGTCAAATACAATACAATTTTTGACCTCTGCAATATGTAACTTGATTAAACCATCAATTCCTTCAAACATTAACATTTGTCCTGAAATTGCAAAGAGTTCTGTCTTCATCTAACCCCAACATACCTTTTAAAGGACAAACATAATAGAAAAATACGAAAAAAGATGTTTTTCACCATCTTTTACATGTTTAAACCTTCATCACATGATTTCATGACTGGAACAATTAGGTCTTGTTTAATTGGCAATAATCAGATACATCATAGGTTTATAAATATGCATACTCCAACAGTTCAACCATGCACCAATATACCACTTTTAATGGCATCATACAGTTTGTATCATGTGCATATACTGTAATAAAAGTATTAAACAAAGCCAACTATATGGACTAATGTCACTAAGGACATAGAACAACTCATTTGAATCTTGATTGGGTTTCTTCCAATTGATTTGAAGTTAAAATACAAAAGTAAAGACAAGATATATTGTAATGTAAAAAAGAGCCCTAGAATCTATTACAATCACACGAAAATTACCTTTGTTATAAAGAAGGGAATTAGAAACTGGGTTACATCATGTTACACATTTTGAAATACAAACCGGAACAAAAAGTCAAGATTTATAAATCATCATGTTAGAAATGGTTATCCAAAAGAATCATCACCGTTGCAAAATCTATAGAATTACCTCTTTGCTCTTGGTTTGGGAATTGGGATTGATCAAAAAATCTGTTCAAATCAAGATAGTTTGAATCGTATTATATACTTTGAAATTAAGAATAATGAATAAGGAAGCTGACCAAATATAAATACAAAATTCTCAAATAAAACATTGGATTCTATGTCTTATCTTCTAGATAATTCTTCTTCAAAACCAAATTTAAACACATACAATCAAAACCCAAAACCTATAACCAAAAAATGAGAAAGAGAGAGAGAGAGAGAGAGAGAGAGAGAGAGAGAGAGAGAGAGAGAGAGAGAGAGAGAGAGAGAGAGAGAGAGAGAGAGGAATATCAAGGTGAGACAACATATGAGAGTGATCTCAACGATAGGTTTCGATGGGGAGGTGATTGCTGACGTTGGGAATGTGGCAAGGCAGTGAAGATTTGTGGTCGTCAAAGGGGACGGAAGTCCTATGGTGAAATGGTTGAGGAGCATAGAGGAGGAAATAGGAGAGAAACATTGTTTAATAGGGAAGAGTAGAAGACTAAAGAAGAAACAGAGTCATGTTTGTGTCATGTTTGTGTGTGGGTTTAAAAGGAGGACAGCTAATACTATTAGAAGACATGTGTCTTCTTCTAGAGTGCTACAGGAAACAAACAATATACCCAATGTTATGCCATGGGTATTCATTTGAGGATGCTACAGTAAAAACATGCCTCTTTTTATAAGATATGTAGAAATAATTACATTTAATTGGTTATAATTTTATTTTATCACATATTTATCATTAATATTTTTATAAAAAACAGTTTATATTAACGGTAAAATTATAATCACAGAAATCATTGAAGATTTTTTTTTGATATAGTTAACACAAATACTTAATAAATAAAATAATAATAATACTAAAATAAATAAATGAGAGGTGATTTGTACACAATTTTTTTTTATCCATCCACAACAATTTTACTTAAATGGACAATTATATCATTCCTATCATTTTTATCAAATTTACATATTACTCTCTCCATTAACTTTGTTTTAGATAATGACAATTTTTTTAATATAGAAGATTTAATAATATTTTTTAATCCAATTCCATAACATTTTAGAAAAAAGATTTTATTTTAAATTCCAATTTTGACCAGAGCATGTTTTTTTAAAGTTTCCATTTCACAGAATTTGACGATAGCAAATTTTGGGAAAAAAATTTTAAAACAACATTTCACATTAATCTACATTTCATGGCAATACCACTTAAATTTATTATAACATCAAAAAAGTAAAAATAAAATATCAATTCACAGCAATCCAACTATGACCCATAAACAAGAAAGAACATGTTCTTTCCACAATTAGTAAACTTGTGAACCAATCTGATATTGTTTTTGAGCCGACAATTCAACGACCGAAAGGAAGACCTCTAAAATCCAAAAAGAAAAGGGGAACAACTTCTACAACACGATATCCTTCAAGATTTGAATTGGTGAATTATCACAAAGACACAATTCTTCGAGTTCTACCGATGTATTTCAAGGAAACAATGTGAACGATAGAGAAAACGAATTAATTGATTGAAGTCATATCCATATTTTTAGATGACTTTATATGATTGGAGCAACATGAGTTTTGAGGAGCAACATGGGTTTTCACGTGCTTTTTGATCTTGTAGTGGATTTTTGCGAGCATCATGATTTTTCAGGTGATTTTCGATCCTCGGAGCATGATTTTTCAGAAGATTTTACGAAATCTGTTATTTTAATTATTTAAATTGTGAAGTGTAATTAGAATTTTGTAGTAGATCTTGCAAGAATTAGATTGAAAATCTTTAAAAAGATTGGAATTGCTGTGCTTTGGTATTTTATTTTCACTTTTTGATGTTTTTATAATTTTTTAAGTAGTATTGCCATGAATTGTAAATTAATGTGAAATGTTGTTTTAAAATTTTTTTACACTTTATTATTAATTAATTTATTAATTTTTTACACTTTATTATTAATTAATTTTTTTAACAAAATTTGCTATCATCAAATTCCGTGAATTGGAATTTGTAAAAAAACTTTAAAAATCTGCTCTGGACAAAATTGAAATTTTAGAAAAATCTATTTTTTAAAATGTTATGGAATTGGAATTCGTAAAAAAATATTATTAAATATTCTATTTAAAAAAATTGACATTATGTAAAACAAATTTAATGGAAGGAGTATCATGTAACTTTGATAAAAATGATAGGAATGGTATAATTATCCATTTAAGTAAAATTGTTGTTGATGGATAAAAGAAGTTGTGTACAAATCACCTCCCTAAATAAATAAAAAGATTTATAACTATCATAATTCATCTTTTTAAAAAACCTATAATTATAAGCGAATTCATAATTTTAGTCGGTACAAATAGTAACTAGTTGAATACCCGTGCGTTGCTCGGATGATTTATTTCAAAATTAATACTTTTTTAATTAAACAATTACACAAAAAAAATATTTAATTTTGAAAGACATTGTTTGTTAAGGAAAAAAAAATACTTAACTTTATCATGAAAATTATACACGCAATTATATTTGAGGTTTGTTTGTTTAAAATTTTATAATCTCCATTATTGTCAGTTTTATTATAAGTTTTCTATTTTAACTTTTTTTTAAAATAATTTATGTTGGAAAATCTAAAGATATTGTTAAGTTTGCTTTATTTTTTATATATTCTAATAAAAATGCATTATAATTACACATATATTTTGGTTGTCAGATAATTTTATTTACATTCCAGTAATAGTTTTAATACCACATCAAATATATTTCATATTGTACTTGCTATATCTAAACTTAGTTTCATCTATCGTAAATATCAGTGTTAATATTGAAAAAAATCATTATATTTTCATGTTATATAAATTTGGTCTCTTAATATTATTATTTTTAGTCATTTTAATCCTTACATTATATTTTATTGAAACTGTTATATTTTGTTCGGTAAAAGTCAACATATCGTTATGATATCTCCTTTCTATGTTTAAAATTAAAAATATACATCAAACTAATTTAAAACATAAAAAAACAATGCAATTCAAATACAAGAAAGACACTTATTACATGAACAAAAGTATGTAACTTGTATTACTCAACTACTCGTATATCATGTTTTTAGTTTCAATTTAATTTTCTTTAAAGGTTTGCCAATTGTTGACCTTGCTATTTTGTTAAATGTTATTCTCAAGTATTTTCCATCATTTTAAATCATTGCTTGTGGCCAATCTAGAATTCATAATTATCTTGGAGTGTTTGTTGACCATTTGTGTGTCTAAATCGCCTTTTATTTATTTGATTTTGCTGCTTGAATTAGATAAAATACAGAATGTTTAAGTCTTTGTGTTGTGCGTGAATTACATATGTGTATGTTAGCTTTCGTTTTTGTCGAGAATGGTTGGCCAATAAGCCCATTGGCCTTCGGCCTAACCTTTAATTGATTTCTATCTGGTTTGTTGATTCAAATGCAAGTATTAATTGTCATTAACATTTGCATTTCTATTGCTGGAAAATAAGATCAAAACAGAAAATAAGTGCAGTATCAGTGTGTTGTCCAGGTGTGTTTAGCTTAAGTTCTGTCCGTAAAAATGGGCAAGAAGGTCAAATGGCCTTCGACCTTGGCAACTTAATTAGCAAGGATGTTTATTGATCAATTTTATGTATCAATCGTCATTTATTCTACCTTATGTTGCTGCTGAAAAAGTTAAAAACAAAAAGATATGAGTTGTGAGTGTGTGCAGTGTGCGATTATGTGTTTGAATATGTGTGTTTGCATGTTAATGTCAGGCTCCGAGACTAAATAGTCTCGGAGTGTTGTGTGTGTCTTGTAACCTCTGTGTGTTCATTGAATTGATACAGAAATAAAGGAAGAAACAGCAGCAGCATAAGTATCAAACATATATTTGCTATGTGTATTATAGTATATATGTACATCATTTTTAAAATATTAAAAGAATATTAAAGAAGATACTGTCAATTTTTTCTGCAGGAGTTGAAAACGTCTTCGACTCTTCATCAGGTTGATTAGCATACGTGAAGTTCATCTTGAAACGATATAGTTTTCTTCACGCAGACACTACTGATGCAGTTTTTTTTATCAATATTGATTATGTCTACTGACTCTCTGTGTGTGTGTGTGTATGTTTGTGTGTGTGTCTCTCTCTCTCTCTCCCCCTATATATATATATATATATATATATATATATATATATATATATATATATATATATATATATATATATATATATATATATATATATATATTAGTATGTAACTTCAATAAAGCATGTTTTATCTCATGCTTGGTTACATTTAACTCGTTATATAAACATATCATAATTATAAAGCTTCAAATTATATAAAGAATTGATAACTTGATAAATATGCAGCTGGGAATATTTATTATTCAAGTTTGAATTTTTTTTCCTGCATATTCAGTTATGATATTATCCAGTGTTTTTTTGCATATCTTAATATTTTGGTTATACTATAGCCGATTAAATTTAATTTCTTAGTATTATTTAACTTGATAAATCAGATTGCATCTATTTCCAGCAGTGCAAATTTAAAATTTTCTAGCGGATTAAATCTGATTTGTTATTTTTGTTTAACTTGATAAACCAATTTACAACTATTTTCAATAGTGAAAATTTGAAATTTCATTGTCATTTTTTATTTCTTTCCGGAAATCTACATCTTTTAATTGCAGAAACATTAAAATATGTAAAAAAATCTTGATAATTATGTGGAATCTCATCGAGCCAAAATAGTGGGGGGAATCCCATTATTTTTGAAATTTTTAACCAATTATATTGCGTCAAATCAGTAGCCATAATTTTCTGAATTTTAACCAATTATATTGCGCCAAATAAGCCTTAATTTTCTGAATTTTTACTACTAATATTACACCACGTGAGCATTCTGTGTCTCTGCTCCGTCGGCAATATATATATATATATATATATATATATATATATATATATATATATATATATATATATATATATATATATATATATATATATATATATGTATAATCAGACAAAATGCTTAATTTGATAGTTATGTTGACTGATTATATATATATATATATATATAATCAGTCAACAGAACTATCAAATTAAGCATTTTGTTTATTAACTTTCATTCTTAAATTTGAATGAAATGTATAAATTGGTAACATGACTCAAAAGAAGTTACTATCTAATAATATTTAGAGTAAATTATAGAAATGGTCTTTATGGTTTGTTTAAAGTAATGAAAACGATCCTTCAAATTCTAAAGTTGCAGTAGTGGTCCCTCAAACTACTTTTTACTTGCAGGATCGGTCCATCTGTTTCTAAACTTTTTAAAAATGACGATTTTGTCATTCTTTTAATTACAAGTTTGGTAATTTTAATTCTGATCATTTTTCTTAATTTTTTATTTTTCGTTTTAAATTTGAAATATTATTTTAATAAATTATGATTTGATTCATTATTAAATATTTTATTATTGTTATCCTCATTTTATTGTTATTAATTTTACGTATTTATTTTGTAAAACAAATCTATATTTATTTATTAAAAATAATTTTTATTTATATACTTAATTAGTTAATTTATGGCTCTTTTATGTATTCAATTTATTTTAAAGATTTATTTATTTGTTATTTTATTGGTTAAACTATTTTTATAATTTTATAATTTTTATTTTTCCATCAGCTATTTCGTTACATTAATAAATTTTGATTTTACGTAAATTTTGATTTAAATTTACTAATTCATTACGTTTATAAATTTTGATTTAAGTTTACTAATTTATTATTTTTTATTTAAATATTTTGTTACGCTAATACATTTTGATTTAAATTTATTATTTTATTTATTTGGATTTAAATATTTTTTTATGCTAGTACGTTCTGATTTTAATTTAATATTTCAGTTGTTTTGATTCACAATTTTGCTACGTTAATACTTAAGTGAAAATTGACAAATATTTAAGTGAAAACAAATAAAACATATAAATCTATAAAATTGTAAATTAAAAAGATTAAAACACTATATGGAAATCAAACCGTATTGGCATAACAAACAAATAAAATACTAAACTTAAATCAAAACGTATTAACGTAACAAAATATATTATTTAAATAAAATAAACTAAAAAATAAATATAATTCATTATTTCTAAAATGTATAAAGATTAATAAATATAAAATATAAATACAATATATTATTTCTGACAATCTTTAAATATTAATAAGTAGATAAGATTTAAATCTTCATCCAAATTATATATTATATATACTTATCTATATACATGTAATTAAAAAAATATATTATTTCTTTATTTATAAAATTACTATAACCTACGTTTGTGATACCAAAACGCACCATTTTGGTATCTTTTCATTTTGCATAATGGTCCTTGTAGTTTAAGGAATTATTATTATACTTTTCATTAATTGCAAAAAGGTCCTTGTAGTTTAAGAAATAATTACAGAAAAGTCTCTTTGTTTTCCTACATTTAAGGTTCTGTGGTTTCTTATATTTTTACCAAAATGTCCTAATGGTTTTCTAAGACGGCTTTCCTACACACACACACACACATACATACCATTTTTTGAACGAAAATAATTCGAATTAAATTGGTTCGTCATTTTTACGTTTCATTAAAGTGAAAATCGGGATGGTTCATCATTTTTTCTTACAAAACATTGAAAATTAGATTGTTTGGTTGTTTTTTACATTTGGTTAAATCAAAAATCGGAATGGATATTCATTTTTTTTTTGTCAAAAATACTTAAAAATAGATTTGATTAGTTGCTCTTTCTATTTGGTTAACCATTTCGTTGGAAAATTGAAATGGTTCGTCGTTTCAATTTTAAATGTCTTCACTTGAAAAAAACTAACGAACTGTTTCGGTCTTCAATCTAATCAAATGGCAGAAACAATCGCTTAATCTTATTTTTAATGTTTTTGAATAGAAAAAACATTTAACAACAGTGATTTTCGATTTAACCAAACGAAAACATCGATTTTCGATTTAACCAAACGTAAAAAACGACTAAGCATATTAGTTTTAAATATTTTTGCTCAGAAAAATGATGAACCGTATTAAATTCAAACGATTGGAAATAACGTCACCTGATTTAATTTTAAATGTTTTCGCTCGGAAAAAACGAGAAACTCTTATTTTTAATATATCCGAACGTAAAAACAATTAATAAATCTATAAACTTTTCCGATAGAAAAAAGGATTACTTAACTTTTAAATTTTTGTTGAATAGATGAAATTCATGAAACAATGAATCATTTAGATTTTCAATTTAACGGAACTATATATATATATATATATATATATATATATATATATATATATATATATATATATATATATATATATATATATATATATATATATATATATATATATATATATATATATATATATATATATATATGTATATATATATATGTATATATATATATATATATATATATGTATGTATACATATATATATGTATGTATATATATATGTATGTATATATATATATATATATGTATGTATACATATATATACATATATATATATATGTATGTATACATATATATATATATGTATGTATACATGTATATATATATATGTATGTATACATGTATATATATATATATGTATGTATACATGTATATATATGTATGTATACATGTATATATATGTATGTATACATGTATACATGTATATACATGTATACATGTATACATATATATATACATGTATACATATACATATATATATACATATATGTATGTATACATATACATATATGTATGTATACATGTATATATATATATACATGTATACATATACATATATATATATATATATACATATATATATATATATATATATATATATATATATATATATATATATATATATATATATATATATATATATATATATATATATATATATATATATATATATATATATATATATATATATATATATATATATATATATATGTATATATATATACACATATATATATATGGAGTGGTTATTTTAAGAACCTCAAATGTGGTGAGAACTTAGGAACCTTTTAGAGCCCTTGGATCAAAATGGTATTTTTGAAAAAAAAAAAAATTATCATTCTCTCTCCACCTTTTTATTGTATTCACCAAAAAGTTTACAAAGATTATCTTAAACTATTAGACTATCAAAACATTATTACAAACCAACCCAAATATAAATATTTCATCATTTTTAATGTTTATAATGAAGATTATTTGTAAGATATTGGATTTATAATGAATGTAATAGTTATTAGATGTTTTTGTTAAAAAAGTTTTTGTTTACGATTCACAAGATTAATGGTTTCCTTTTTGTTTAAAAATGTGTTTTATCATGTAGTCTACGTAGAATATTGATATTTGACATTCTACACGATATTCTACGTAGATTAACATTACTATTCATTATGTATGTAGAATGTTACATAAAGTGATATGTAAGAACACAATAATTTATCATGTAACCTACGTAGAATATATGACATTTGACACTCTACACGACATTCTATGTAAATTATATGATAATCTACGTAGATTACATGATAATCTACGTATATTACATGATAATCTACGTTGAATATGTTCGTCGATACTCTACATAAAATTTGACAGATTCATTTTCCATGTTTTATAATGAAGATTATTTGTAAGATATTAGATTTATAATGAATGTAATAGTTATTAGATGTTTTTGTTAAAAAAGTTTTTGTTTACGATTCACAAGATTAATGATTTTTTTTGTTTAAAAATGTGTTTTTGGTATATTTTATATCAGCTGCATACCAAGTATTTGATAAAATGTCTAAATGAAATCTTCCTTTTTTGTTTCAGTTCGTCTACGACACTCTATGTAGATTATCATATAATCTATGTAGATTATCATGTAATCTACGTAGAATATATTATACTTGACATTTTACACGAGTATCTACGTAGATTAGATGATAATCTACGTAGATTACATGATAATCTACGTAGATTAACATTACTATTCATAATATATGTGGAATGTTACATAGAATAATATATAAGAACACAGTAGATTATCATGTAACCTGTAACACCCCGATCCCGACTGGACCGGCGATGTTAATTAACTACCTCATCTATATCCAAAACGAACTAGTTTAATATTAACTTCTAAAGCTTAACATAAATTTCGATTGATTTCAACTATCAAATTTAAAATTTAAATTAAACATTAACAAATGTTCATAATCACCAATACTAAAATAAAATAGCTAAATCTAAATCCTCGAATAGCGGTCAACTCTCTGCTCACTACCCATCATCACCCAAAGAACACAACATGAGCCAAACACCCAGTACGGAGATCCATTACAAGAGCAACGAATACGAATTCAAAGACTAAAGAATTTTTTGAAAATAAGTTTCTTTAAAAGGAAAGTTTTGAAAATGGTTTTTCTTTAAAAATAAATATCCACCCCCACACCAGATCCAAACAAAGAATATAATGGCTGAAGCAACAAAAGATTGGGTATATTTACCGAGCGGCCTAACATCATAAACAATAATCCATCTCACAATCACTCTCACTCTCGAGACTACACTGAGTTGCGCCACATCAGTGCATCTGGCCGGAAGGAGTGTATGGCATTACACCTCACTTCCGCAAAACTCATAACATAGCCTAGGATGCATCCATACGCCTCCCTGAAATAATCAACAGCTCATTTCCCGAGCTAACATGATCTCCATCGATCATAAACATAATCTCAATCAATCATTCAATCATGAATCGCAAACAAAAGGGAGACGCCGAAACCGATCACACTGTTACGGAAGTGTCATGCCATTGTTGCCGCAATGGCATGCCTGTGGTACCTCCACATGTAGTTCACCCGGTAATCCTAGCTCCTGTCTAACTTCTAGGGTTCAAGCATAACAACAAGGCCCGAATAACATTTCAAAATTTATAATCATTTCAATACAAAAGGGCCACATTTCACAAAGCAATATCAACAATCACAATACATCACGGAAAACAACTGTTTTCAAAATATGTTTTTCACAAATGTTTTACGAGCGTCTAAAAACGATATTTGCTTTTGAAAAAGAAACTGACACGAGATATAAAAATCAACTGTCAAGTATTAGCATGCAATTCACACAATGAACAACTCAAGAGTAACGCTGAAAGAAGTACGGGATCCGTACCTGAATAGCAGCTCCGCAAAATCACGACGACAGATTTAATCCGCTACGAAATCGATTCGATCTATAAGAACGAACTTAAATTAGAACTCAGCTAGGTTGGTCTTCTAACTACCCAATCCGCTATTTTAATACATACTTTTATATATGATAATTATTATTAAGTTTGGTTTACAATTATTGCTTGTTAAAATTTAAATGGTTCATTAGTCATTATTAATCGAATTGGTGTTCCAATAATTTATTATGAAATTTCTCTATACTTTAGTCAGATTCAATTGCATACAATTTTAGTGTATTTATTTTAATCCCATTGAACATTTAATTTAACTTATAAGTGAACCTTAATTAAATATTAAGTCGTTAATATAAATTTATTCCATTTTGGGTTACAGTCCGAATTAATCTAATTAACTTTTAATAATCATGTAATCAATACTAATCGGAAATATAAATGTAAATAATTAATTAATTTGTTACCCGTTAATTACTTTATTTAGAGTTGGTTCCAATATATTAGGTTTATTAAATGGGTTTAGAACTAATTATTAATTAATCGGAAATAATGATGTATAATAAATAAAATATAAAACTAAATTAATATATTCATTAAATATTATAATTATTTATTTAATTATTTAGGTTATGGGTCGGGTCGGGTCAAACCCGTTTTCCTTTTTCCTTTCTCCCCTTTTCTCGGATCCCATCCCACGAACACACACAATCACACACCACCACTCTCTCTCTTCTTTCTCTCTCTACTCTCTTCTCTCTGCTCTCCGGCTTCTCTGTCCCTCCGGCAACCGCGCCGCCGTCGCTCACCAGCGACCACCAACCACCGCTCTATCGCCTCCTCTATTCCCTCTCGCTCTGCCTTGCTCCCTCCGTCTCCCTCGCTCTCGCACCCAACGGCAGCGGACAACAACCCTATCGTTGCCGCCACCACTGCACAACACCCCAAAACTCTATCGGCACCACCCTCACCGCTCAGCCTCACAGCCGCTCACACTCACCCGCTCGATATCTCTCGGCTCACACGCTCATCTCTCCCTCGGCGCTCACCCATCACCGCTGACCAGGGCCATTGCGGCCGCTCCTGGTGCAGCGCCGCCGACCACGAAACCACCACCATCACCACCTCTTAACCCAATTTCAGATAGGTTTATTATCTTGTATTCATATTTAGACCTGGTTTCGGTTTCTCTGATTTTCTTTATATATTTCATATAATAAACCTCATATTCATACATTAACAATATTGTAATAGTTTAAGCGAAGTTCATTACCTCGATCACAAGAAATCGCGAATGAATACTTGGTTTACTTGTGATCTGCTCCCACGGCCGACTAGGGTTTTCATTTTCTTTTCTGAGTTTGTAATTTAGTTAGGGTTTTTGGTACACCCTGTGTGACGATAGCAGTCTAAGTGATCCTACATTGTGGTTCTAGCAAGTGTTTGTTATATATGTTTATATATGATTGATTTTATCTTTGATCTTTATGTTTGAACTTCTTGTAATACGTTACATCAAGTTCAAACACACAAACAATAATAAATCTCAACCATATATAAACATATATAACAAACACTTGCTAAAACCACAATGTAGGATCACTTAGACTGCTATCGTCACACAGGGTGTACCAACAGACTCCCCCTTGACGATAGCTTCTAATAATTCACACATTTGATTAAGAACTTTGTTTATTATTTATTCAAACTACTTCCAGCATACAAGCCTTTTTCAACACATACTTTGACTACATTCTCATATTTCCTAGCTTCACTATCCATATGTGCATCACTAGAAATCTTACAAGCATGCAAAATATGAAGATCATCTCTAGAAAGGTTTACTAGGTGAAGAGGATCGTAGACTCTAAGAATAACTTTTTCTTCAACATCTTCCATGACCGCTTCTCCAGTCTCAGTCTCAGCATACCACCAATGCAGATTCTTTAAGACATTCTGTGGCATAGGCTTGAGCGGCACCTTCCTAAGACATCTTACTGGTTTGTAATGGATCTTCATCCAAGGTCGCCCAGTTAGAGGATCAATACGTGAAGGATCTTCTACTCTTTTTCCAACCCTTGGATTCAGGCGTTCAAATTTTCTTGATCTTCCCTCTTTTCTTATGATTCTTGCAATTACGTCTGCGTAGGGATCATTTCCAATATTAATCAGATCTTTCCATGCTAACGTTGTGATCTCGATCTTTGGCAGTGAATTGAAAGCTTTTAGAGTTCGCCTCAGATACTGGAGCCCGTCTTTTCTCTTAATTATAAATAGCTGCAGTTCTCGATCAAAGAACCAGCTTAATATGCGTGCAGACAACTTCCCAGTACCCGGCACCCTCATTTTCCTTTTAAGCTCTAACTCCTTCTGTTCAGCTCTGAACCATAACTTTCTTTTTCTCTTCATTTGTTAGTTCTCTGGCTGGTTCCTCTATTGATGGTTGAACATTTAACGCAGCATTCACTACTTCTACGTTAACAATATCATTCCCATCTATCACGTATGTATCAGTGATAGGATTCTGCTGTACGACGATCTCATCAGCTTCATCGTCGTCATCAGCACATACCTCGTCATCTGATTGCCAGTCAACTATCTCTTCAGGTACAAACTCACCCTCTTCTAGCTCTTCATCTTCACAATCAAAACCTAAATCCATCGGATCGTCATCAAGATCCATGAGAGCATCGATCATCTTACTAATCTCAAAATCTGTAGGCTTAGATGAACTCGCTTCTCCTACTTCTCCTTCTGCTAGACTAGGCTCCCCCTGAGATTGAGCAGTCTAAGCAGCAGAAAAATCTACTGGCTCATTCTGACTTTTAGGGCTGGGATCATTGCCTTGATTGTCTTCATCATCATCATCTCTCGGCCTCTGTACTTCCTGATCACGGCACGACGTCTCCCCCTGAGCCTGTAAATTTTTCATTAACTGCTCTATTAGGGAGCGCATCGTCCTTATCTCAGCTGCCTGATCGCAAACAGATGTTTTTAACTCTGTGTTTTCTTCCTGGACCTTTTCCACAATCTTCTTCAAATCGGCATTCTCCTTATCGAGATTTGCATTATGCGTCTGAATTTCACCGACTGCCTTGGTTATGCTTAAGATATGGACATTCTGGAAGTCAACACGAGCTTTAAGCTGCAGAAATCGTTGATTGTCGGCATATGATGATGAGGTTGATGGAATTGACTGTATCGGAGTTGGAAGGATTGGCGATGGAATATATGGTTCATCGCGAGGTGGTGGTGGTGGAATGTTGGTTTGAGGTTCTTGAGGTTGAGTGTTTTGAGGTTGAGAGATTTCTGGTTGTTCTGCGGAGGCTAAAGAGGATCCTTGCATGAATCTGTGACGCTTGGCCCGTTGCCTTGTCACTAAAGGTGCAACTTCCTCTTCTTCAAAATCGGATTCATCAGACTCTCTTATTACTCTCCTCCTCAAAGCTTCTTCATTAACTACCAACCTTGATCCATATGTTCCTATTTGAACATGAGGTTCAGCAGACACAGACTCTGGAGCTTCAACTTCAATTTCCTCCATTTCCTCTGATTCGGTGGCAGATGATGACTCATCATTACCAGTCTGTTCTGGGACATATTCGTCAACATCTCTTAACACATCTTCTTCTCCCTCTGGAGGCTCAAGTAATTCACCCACCAATGCTGCAGATATCTCTTCATTTGCGTTAGGTCCTGCTTCCCAAATTTCATATAAAGTTTGGCACAATTGATCAACTGGAACAACCAACCTTCCTCTGTGCGAGGAACAATCAGCAAAGATCCTCTTATCCATTACAGCTACGCTTTGAATTTCATTCGACTGAGGCAGATTCGGCAAGAAATGCCTGATAAGCATCATGATGAACCTTGGATACAGCAGGAATTGTTGATTTTCTGGAGCGGTGATCTGATGAACAAATTCAGAGAAAAACATTTCCGAGAAACTGAATGGTCGATTATACACTATCGCGATAATCCCAGACTGGATCTTCGAGACCATATAGTCAAAACCGGCTTTCTTTGGTGCAAAGCAGACCATAAAGACATGAGCCAGAAATCTCCATTGGCCGATTAGCCCGCTCTTCATATACGAAACCTTCGTCACATCTAGACTATAACCCATTCTCTGAAAGGCCGCTTGCCTAATATTCAGAGGAAAGTCGATAGGCCCAGATTCCTCTTCCTGCGAACCCAGCTGCAACACCTGACGCAACATATCCGCAGAAAACACGAGCGGTTGGCCAGCTATTCTAGTCCTTAGCACTGTCGGGGTGACAGAGCAGTCTACCTGAAGATGATCATAAAATTGACGAATATATGGTAGAACAATCTGAACATTATGGGACAAAGCAAAACCAATCCTAGATTCTACTAGGAAATCCAACATTTGTCTGAATCCCTGCGCCTCAGGGATATGATGGTCGGGGTGAAGGACCATATTGTGCTTCGGCACAAACACTCGAACAGCCATATCTGCACAAAAATAAACTATTAGATTCATTATAAATCAATAAACTTGTTTAAATTCAAATCTGTTTTATTTTGAACTTGTTTAATTACAAAATCCAACACAATTAAATTTCTACAAGTTTAATAAAATTTAAATTAAATAATGCAAACAAAAGACAAATTCGAACAGACAGATTCGAATAAACCCAATTTCGAATTTGATGACAGATTCGAAACTAGTGTCCTTCTCGAGTCTAATGACAGATTCGAGAAACCTCAGGAACAGATTCGAACCGTCGACCCTACTCAAACACCAAATCTCTTGATTTTAACCTTTTTGGACTTAGAAAATTACATTCATTAGTCCTACTAGTTACTAATCACAGATATGTGTATTTAATTTGACTATTTACCGGTCCAAACTTTGTAATTTTTGAAAATACGATTTAGACCCTTAAACCTTCAAAAAATCGATGATTTTGCCTAAAATGGCGTATAAAACTACATGAATCTTGTACAACCAAGTTGATTATACCTAGATATAACAGTAGAATCGAACTCCTTAGCAATAAACTCGACAAAATGTCGTTTTTGAGAAAAACGGTAGATTCGAGGAATAGATTCGAGGTCGCCAAGATAGATTCGAGGAAGTAGATTCGAAAACAGATAGAATTAATGACAAGAACTGTTACCTATTTATAACACCTACCTTCAAATCTATGGCCAGACTCGAATCTACTGACAGATTCGAAAACCCTGTGTCGAGTCTGTCCTAAACTCGAATAACACCAACACTTAGAAAAATTTTTGAAAATTTTGAAATAACTTCAACTTTTTCAACCTTTTCAACGGTATTGTGTAACAAGATAAACTATGCCAACTCTTGTACCCTAAGCACATGATTTTTCACGCAGTGTTTATTTTATCCAACTGTGAATGCACCCTCAGTAATTTTTTGACCCTTTTACCTAAGTAAAAATTAAAATAAAATAAAATAAAATAAAACTAAGTAAAAATAAAAATAAAAATAAAATTTTGAAATTTTGACTAAAAATTTAACTTAGACTTAAGCTATACCTATTTAGAATTTACAAACTAAGTTAAATGCTAAACAAAATCTTTTTGATGAGTATAGTCTAAGAAAGGTTCAATCAGATAGCGATGTCTGATACTCACTTTCGGTACTTAAACTTTCACACTTAGGAATTTTTGATTCCTTTGATTGTTTGTCGTGAAATACTCATTTAGTCGATTGTTGGTATTTTATCCCTTTAAACATTCTACATTTTGGAATATCCCTTGGCATTTTTATTTATCATGAAATTATCTTACGTGACTCAGACATAGACATACTTTTATGATCAAGGCACACAGACAAAGATTCTAACTTGTTGGTATTTGCAAACTTTCTTTAGACAAACATCGGACACAGGTCTGTATTTTCATACAACAAAGTGTCTTAGTTTGACTTAAGGTTTATTCTTAAAGTTAGCAGACAGCGGTGACAGGTCTGTACCGACGTACAACAAAGCGACATATCTCGCTAACCCGAATCTAAACAGAGGCAACAGGTCTGTACTTACATACAACAAAGTTACATGTTTTTGACTCTCAATTTATATGATTTTTCTATTCTTTCCATTTTAAGATGTATTTGATGTTGCCATACATCCCCAGAAAGTTTGCATACCTCATTTAGACTCAAAGTTTGTATGTCTTGTACATAAAAATTAAGACCGATTGGTCGTACATCTAAGTTAGTGACACGTTTGACTTTTTCTTGAATATTTTATTTGCCTTGAGACTCCCTATATGTATTATGCCTACCAACACATCAAACTAAACTAACGTATAACACTTAGAATTTAGTTGCATTATGTGTGAAAGCCTAAACACTTAGAGTTTGTAACGACTGTGCTAATTTTCGTCACTTTGAACCTATGTATCTAAGACTTAACTCTTTTTCCTGATATTCTCTTTTTTTGTATTTTTATGATTTTCTCATTTTTTTTCTATTATTTTTCATAAGAAATAGCAATAAAATAAGATAACCTACTAACCTACTAAAAATAGAAACTTACTAAAAATAGAAACTATCCTAAATTAGCAGACTTACTATAACAAGAAAGAAATACTACTACTATAAAAGGAAATAAACTACTACTAAGGCCAAATTACTCTGGGTTGCGCATTCCATTTAGTTGAATTAAATATTCAAACCGTGACTTATCAAATGCTTTGGTAAATAAATCAGCATTATTATCTTCTGTTGCCACTTTTACCAATTTGATTAAGTTCTTTTCAGCACAATCACGAATAAAATGATGCCTAATGTCTATGTGCTTTGTATTGTTGTGTTTAATTGGATTATTAGTTATAGCAATTGTAGATTGATTGTCTATCCTAATTGGAGTTTGAGTATAAGCCAAACCGTAATCCCGCAATTGTTGTTGTATCCACAGAACCTGTGAGCAGCAACTACCAGCGGCAACATACTCGGCCTCGCACGTTGACACGGCTACCGATGTTTGTTTCTTGCATTGCCAGGATACCAATCTCCTTCCTAGGAACTGACAACCTCCAGTTGTTGATTTGCGCGTCAAGCTGCATCCTCCGTAGTCAGAATCCGTGAACGCCTCCAACTCTAGATCTCCCTCCGCGTGATACCAAAGTCCCAGCTTCGGTTTCGACTTGAGGTATCGTAGAATCCGCTTCACAGCTTTCATATGCATCTCCTTCGGATTCGCTTGAAACCTAGCACAAATACACACAGCAAACATTATGTCAGGTCTTGAAGCAGTTAAATACATAAGGGATCCAATCATGGCCCGATATAAAGTCGGATCCACATCGGTATCACTTTCAGTACCCGGTCCGAGATTGTGATTCACTTGAATCGGCGTGCTGAAATGGGCAGTCAATTTTGTACCCTCCATCCCGAAACGTTCCAATATGTCATAGACATACTTCGTCTGATGGTCAAACATCCCTTCCTTCTTCTGGTCAACTTGTAACCCCAAAAAGAAATTTAACTCTCCCATAGCACTCATCTCGAATTTCGACTTCATCACCTTCTCGAAATCTTTGCACATCTGTTCGTCTGATGATCCAAAAATGATATCATCGACGTACACTTGTACCAAGATGAAATGTTCTCCCTTCCTCTTAACAAACAGAGTACTATCTATCCCTACCCCTTTCAAACCCGTTCTCTAATAAATGGTTGGATAGAGTCTCATACCACGCCCTTGGTGCCTGATGCAATCCATATAGAGCCTTATCTAATCGATATACTCTATCAGGATACTTTGGATCTGTAAATCCGGGCGGTTGTTCTACATACACCAACTCCTTCACTTTCCCATACAGGAAAGCACTCTTAACGTCTAATTGATATACCTTAAAGCCCTTGAAGGAGGCAAAAGCTAGAAACAACCTAATGGCTTCCAGCCTTGCTACTGGTGCAAATACCTCGTTGTAATCGATTCCCTCCTCTTGGTTGAAACCCTTTACAACTAGCCTAGCCTTGTTGCGCGTGACTATACCCCGATCGTCTCTTTTGCACTTAAAAACCCATTTGGTTCCTATAGCAACTTCCCCTCGAGGTAATGGAACTAACTCCCACACTTCTAGTTTCCTAAATTGTGAAAGTTCTTCCTGCATCGCTTCAACCCAGGAGTTATCCTTAAGTGCCATTTGCACATTCTTAGGCTCTACTTGCGATATGAAACATGAATAGAGACATGTGTGATATGCCTCGGAGTCATTTATCATCGACAACAATACAGTGTTGTTATTTAAACTACTCCTAGTCCTCACACCCTCGTTAGGATTTCCTATGATGCATTCTATAGGATGATTCTTGTTAATCCTAGAGGTCTCTATCTCATCAACCCTTAGATTATCTCCTAAGTTAGATCCTATTTCACCTAATGGGGGAACAGGCTCAGTCTCTACAGTTTCCTCCTCGTGGACATTTTCCTCAGAGTTGGAACTTGTTGCTTGAGTCTGATTCTCAGTGGTAGGTGCTTCTGGATCAGCAACTTCTGGAGATCCATCTACTGTCGTAGTAGGCTCGGATGTGGATTCAAACGTAGTCCTCGGAAAGGTATGGCCATCGTCATTCAGATGCAACGTCGCCATGTCCTTTTCGATTGTACCTGCATTATCATCCAAAGGAATGTTAAATGACTCAAATAATTTATCATAGTCAAATATCCATTCCGGACCTGTTTGGGGTTCATGTGTATAACTTGTGACTTCAATGTTATACACAATCTCCACTGTACCATTTGTTTTGTTAAAAACCCGTTTCTTTGGTGAGTTCGGCACATAACCTAGGAAGTATCCTTCGTCAGCCTTTTCACCAAACTTCGGTTAATGTTTTGTACGTAAAAGAGTGCATGGTACCTCAAACGGTTCGAAGCCAGTTAAATTAGGTGGCTGTTTATTCAAAATTTCATAACATGTTTTGTTCAAAGATTTGACTGTAAGGACTCTGTTTAAAATATGGCACGCGATATTCACTGCCTCCCCCCAAAACATGGTAGGAAGCTTTGAATCCGAAAGCATAGTCCTTGCAGCCTCAATCAATGTCCTGTTTTTACGTTCGGCCACCCGATTTTGTTGAGGCTCATATGGTGCACTGAATTGATGCACTATGCCCTTTGATAGGCAATATACACCAGTTACAGTGTTTTTAAACTCAGTTCCATTATCACTATGTATCCATTTAACCCTTGTTCCGTAGGAATTCTCCACTTGGTCTAAGAACCCGATGAGCTTGGAAGCCGTCTCGTCCTTTGTACCTAAAAAAGAAAACCCAAGAAAAGCGTGAGTAATCGTCAGTGATAACCAAACAGAACCAACTACCTCCTATACTCCTTTTGTTGATTGGCCCGAAGAGGTCCATGTGCAACAAATCGAATGTTGAGGTTATGGAGTTCTGCGTCTTGGACTTGTGTGTCTTCTTATGTTGTTTGCCCTTCTTGCACGGTAGACACTTGTCCTCGAACTGAAAGCTCTTCATAGGCACACCTTGCACCAGTCCATTCTTCGTTATGTAGTTCATCTTCCTTAGGTGCAAGTGAGCCATGCGTCTGTGCAACAGTACCGATTCCGCCTCCGAAGCTTTGGATAATAGACAGATTGGCCCCATCGAAGTATCCGGCTTGTTCATATCCAGCATGTACAAGTCATTCTTCCTTGGTGCTCGCATCAATACCCATTCTTCAGGAATCTTGAATCCCGGTTTTAGCACTAACGCCTCAGTGTCCGTGAACAACACTGAGTTCTTCTTGTCACAGATTTAAGATACACTAATGAGATTGTGAACCAGTTTATCAACGTGATAAACTTGGTCCAACTTGATCGTCCCATTAGTGACCACTCCGGTACCCGTGATGTTTCCTCCTTTGTTACCGGCGAATGATACGAACCCCCGATTCCCACCCTTGAAGTCTGTAAGTAGACCTCTTTCCCCCGTCATGTGCCTGGAGCATCCACTGTCGATGAACCACTTGTTGTTTGGACCTGTGGTAATCTCCTGCACATGAAAGAAAATAGGTTAGTTATCACGGGGAACCCAAGCCATGACTGACTTGGTTATACCATTCTCGTCCACATACTTAAACTCTTTCAAATACCCATCTCGCCTTTCAGGTGACTTGGGTCGTTGAACAGGAGTTTGTTGTGGTGCCGAGTGATTTAAATTCACTCTTTGCCTTTGAGTAGGCATTTGTTGTGGAGCTCTAGAATAATTCCTACTATATTGCATTTCAGACTGTGATCCCTGAGCTCTAACCGGTGTGTACTGTCTAACTGGAGTATGAGACCTAACTGGAGTGTGTGCCCTGCTAGGTGTTGTGCTCCTATAGACTTGTTGAGGTGCTGACCTAGATTGATTAATGACACGATTCGGTGAATTTGTCCTAACCACTTCCTTTGGTCCAACCTTTACCGGTGTTTGTTTCACAACTGGTTTTGGTGCGGCCTGCACAGTTTTCTCGGTACTTTGAGAACTACTAGTGCTCGCCACATTGGTTGAGGGCTTAACAGGTGTTGGGTTCACTGTCTTAGGTGTAACATCGGCTTTCCTAAGTGGACAGTGAGAAGCAACATGCCCCTTTTCATGACATCTGAAGCAAGACATCTTATCTATGGACTTTTTGTGTGTTCCCTTAGACTTAGGTGTCTCACTAATATCTTGGTCCTTTTGTACATCTATGGCGACTGGCTCATCGTCCTGATCAGCCCAATCAATTTTATGTTTTCCTGCAGGTGTTTCACTGGAGGAAGTCACAAATTTGACTTTCTTAACCTTGACAGTTGTGTCAGCCACCTTAGGTGTATTTTCTACTGTAGGCTCAGATATAGGTTCAGGTGTGTCCTCTAAGTCTACTGATTTATCAGTTTTCTCCTGAGGCTGAGGCACATAGTTTGCATTAAAAGGTGGAGGAATTTCATGAAATCCTAGACCTACGGGCTTTTTAGATTGTCTTTGGGCATCTAAAACTTTCCCTAGGTTTAGGCTTGAATTCCTAAACTTCTCTAGCTTACTGTTTGCCTCTGCTACCTTTACCTTTGTTTCAGCTAGCTCAATGTCTTTGTCTTTAAGGTTTTTGGTCAAGGCCTCTACATGCTCATACATAAGCTCTATTCTAACACACTGCTCACTCAGTTTGTCTTTCAGAACTATTACGTCTTGAGCATCAGCCTTAAGTTTTTCTTTAAGATCTTGCTTAATATCGTTCAGGCTAGCGTTTTCAATTTTTAAATTCTCATTTTGAGCAGTTATGGTTTTATGTGATTCTAAGACTAGATTTAACCAATCGTTAGAATTAACACACAACACACATAATTCACGAAAAAGAGAGTAAGTCAGACTAACCTTTGAGTTATCAGATTCCACGTTGGCCATCTGAGCAGCAAACTCCAGAACTGTCTGATCATTCGACTTTTCCACCCACATCGGACTGTTTTCCCTTGTGGTCTGCTCTTCTCCTTCACATCCAGTCTCCGTGACTTCAGCCATAAAAGCCCGAGCATTTGACTCTGGATGTGAGCTCCAGTCATACGTACCATCTAGCTGTCTGTCTGAAGTGACATTGGATAGTAGACCAGCTAGGTTGGCTTGACCGGCAGATGAACTCGGAAGATATCGTTGTTGAGACTGATTCTGAAACTGTCCCTGATGCTGACTCTGCCCTTGGTACGTTTCTACCTTCGGTCTCTGGCATTCTTTGGCGAAGTGTCCCAGACCTTGACAGTTGTAGCACTTTACCTTGGACTTATCAAATCCAAGCCCCTTGTTGTTCATTGTCAGATTCCTCCCAGTTCTTTTGATGAATCTCTTAACCCTTTGGGTTACCATGGCCAGTTGCCATTTAAGATCCATTTCCTCAAGATCATCAGGGTCGACCTGATCGTAGTCCTCATCCCAGAGAGCAGGATCGTTAATCTTCCCTTGAACACAATTCCCATACGCGGCCACAAAAGAAGCAAGCAGATTCAAATGTTCTTCCGCTGATTTTGCGCTCATGGGCATCTTCGAATAGCTCTGAGATGTCGATGCATGTTGTACTTGAGGCTGCGGTTCTTCCGATCTTCCTAATCCTAAGAACGCTCTACTCAATATGTCATCAGTCTCTGCTGGTGACGACGTTTCTCCTGTGAAAAACGCTGTAGCAGTCTTCAGATCGGCGATCGCTGAAGGTTTTGTTGACTTTCCAAAATACATCGCTGGATTTTGGACGTGTTCGTAATCAGTTTCGGCCTTCAGTAGCTCGAAGTGATATGCCCACAACGTTCCCATAATATCATCCAGAGATTGAGTATAATACTTGTCTTCATTCAGCTTGATCATTGCCACATACATAGCCCATTTTGCTGGTAAGGCATCAAGAAGCTTGTTGTTCTTGTCGGTGTCAGTATACTCAATCCCGTGACTTTCAAGTTCCGTCAACAGATGATAGAACCGGGTGATGATATCATCCAGCTGTTCATCCTTTAACGGCTTGAAAATCGCAAACTGTTGTTTCAACAGCTCTGTACGCTTTCTACGAACTCTAGGATTACCCTCACACCTCTTCTCTAGAGACTCCTAAAGTTCCTTCGACGTCTTTTGAGTCCTAAATGTGTGCAGTATATCCTGAGGCAAAGCCATTCGGATTATCGAGAAAGCTTTGTTTTCGGCTTCATACAATTTCTTATCATCCTCCTTCATCATTTGGTATGATAAGACTTTCTGACGGCCTTCAACTTCAGAAACTGGTGGAATGTATCCTTCGTCGATACATACCCACATGCGCATATCATTAAAGCGCACGAAATCGGTAAACCGATCTTTCCACCAGTAATAATCCTCGATTTTCATCAGCTTAGGCGGAGCGTTTGCCTTCCCAACCTCGTGGTCCATTTCCAGGAATTTTTGAAGATTTGACATCTTTTCGAAAGTAATTGAATTGAACTTAATTAATTTAATTCGAAACTAATTTGAATTAATTCGTTCGAATCTAGGTAGATTCGAATATAATCAGATTCCAATTTATTTGGGATTAAATTCGATTAAGTGTTATAATTCAACTAAACTCGAAATTATGTCAGATTCGAAAAGTCCTCAGATTCGAAGGTCAGACAAACTCGAAGACACATCAGATTCGAACCCTATTCGATACTAGACCAAACTCGAATTACACTCGAATGTGAGTAGACTCGAGACCCTATTCGAATGTAGCACAAACTCGAATTATATTTGAAACCCTCTGTATCAGACTCGAAAGGAGCGGATTTGGTTAGACTCGAGACTAAGTGTAACCCTAATTACCCCAAATAGATTCGAGCGCCGCAAACTCGAAAAACGGCTAACACTTTGATTTTTTTAACGTTTTACAGATTAAATCAATATTTTTGCAATGAAAATTATTGATTTCGATCAAAAACGTGAAAAACCACAAAGTATTTCCCGGATTACTATTTGCTAAGCTCGACGAACACGAAAAACACAATTTTGAGAGAAAAACCGTCCACAAGCGTCAAGAAACCTAGAATGTATCTAGATGAACACGAAGAACACCAAGAACACTCCGTAGGCTCTGATACCACTTGTAAGGTCTACCACTACGAGATCTATCTAGACGCGGAACCGTCAACGAGTGCGGAATCCTCGTTAACGGGTAGACGGAAACAACTCTCACACACGAAACACGGAGACTATCAGAGGCTGAACGAACGACACACGAACGATCCTACGAACTGATTCTCTCCGAAACGGCACTAACACTGATGATAAACTCGAGATCGCCTTTTGCTTAATCACTCACGAATTCTGCAAAAAGTCCGATAATATTTCGAGTCTATCCCTAATTATAGAGGCTAATTCGAGTCTGTTATGGGCCAAACTCGAATCTGGCCCAAGGCCCATTCGAGTTTGTCCTCATAGACACTCTCGAATCTGCCTAGCTTCGAATCTAGGTCTACATTCGAATCTGACACAGATTCGAATGTCAAAGCTTACATAATTCGAATCTACCATTTCACATACTCAACTTAGTATTGAAACTTATGTTTTTACCTTATGATTGATTTTATCTTTGATCTTTATGTTTGAACTTCTTGTAATATGTTACATCAAGTTCAAACACACAAACAATAATAAATCTCAACCATATATAAACATATATAACAAACACTTGCTAGAACCACAATGTAGGATCACTTAGACTGCTATCGTCACACAGGGTGTACCAACAGACTCCCCCTTGACGATAGCTTCTAATAATTCACACATTTGATTAAGAACTTTGTTTATTATTTATTCAAACTACTTCCAGCATACAAGCCTTTTTCAACACATACTTTGACTACATTCTCATATTTCCTAGCTTCACTATCCATATGTGTATCACTAGAAATCTTACAAGCATGCAAAATATGAAGATCATCTCTAGAAAGGTTTACCAGGTGAAGAGGATCGTAGACTCTAAGAATAACTTTTTCTTCAAAATCTTCCATCACTGCTTCTCCAGTCTCACTCTCAGCATACCACCAATGCAGATTCTTCAAGACATTCTGTGGCATAGGCTTAAGCGGCACCTTCCTAAGACATCTTACTGGTTTGTAATGGATCCTCATCCAAGGTCGCCCAGTTAGAGGATCAATACGTGAAGGATCTTCTACTCTTTTTCCAACCCTTGGATTCAGGCGTTCAAACTTTCTTGATCTTCCCTCTTTTCTTATGATTCTTGCAATTACGTCTGCGTAGGGATCATTGCCAATATTAATCAGATCTTTCCATGCTAACGTTGTGATCTCGATCTTTGGCAGTGAATTGAAAGCTTTCAGAGTTCGCCTCAGGTACTGGAGCCCGTCTTTTCTCTTAATTATGAATAGCTGCAGTTCTCGATCAAAGAACCAGCTTAATATGTGTGCAGACAACTTCCCAGTACCCAGCACCCTCATTTTCTTTTTAAGCTCTAACTCCTTCTTTTCAGCTCTGAACCATAACTTTCTTTTCTCTTCATTTGTTAGTTCTCTGGCTGGTTCCTCTACTGATGGCTCAACATTTAACGCAGCATTCACTACTTCTACGTTAACAATATCATTCTCATCTATCACGTATGTATCAGTGATAGGGTTCTGCTGTACGACGATCTCATCAGCTTCATCATCGTCATCAGCACATACCTCGTCATCTGATTGCCAGTCAACTATCTCTTTAGGTACAAACTCACCCTCTTCTAGCTCTTCATCTTCAACATCAAAACCTAAATCCATCGGATCCTCATCAAGATCCATAAGAGCATCGATCATCTCACTAATCTCAAACTCTGTAGGCTTAGATGAACTCGCTTCTCCTACTTCTCCTCCTGCTAGACTAGGCTCCCCCTGAGATTGAGCAGTCTGAGCAGCAGAAAAATCTACTGGCTCATTCTGACTTTTAGGGCTGGGATCATTGCCTTGGTTGTCTTCATCATCATCATCTCTCGGCCTCTGTACTTCCTGATCACGGCACGACGTCTCCCCCCGAGCCTGTAAATTTTTCATTAAGTGCTCTATTAGGGAGCGCATCGTCCTTATCTCAGCGGCCTGATCTGCTACAAATGATTTTAGCTCTGTGTTCTCTTCCTGATACCACTTGTAAGGTCTACCACTACGAGATCTATCTAGACGCGGAACCGTCAACGAGTGCGGAATCCTCGTTAACGGGTTGACGGAAACAAACTCTCACACACGAAAACACGGAGACTATCAGAGGCTGAACGAACGACACACGAACGATCCTACGAACTGATTCTCTCTGAAACGGACCTAACACTGATGATAAACTCGAGATCGCCTTTTGCTTAATGTAATAGTTTAAGCGAAGTTCATTACCTCGATCTCAAGAAATCGCGAATGAATACTTGGTTTACTTGTGATCTGCTCCCACGGCCGACTAGGGTTTTCATTTTCTTTTCTGAGTTTGTAATTTAGTTAGGGTTTAGGGTTTGGGATTAATGTTAATAAATACAGATGTAACCCTAAATATACGAGTTGGGCTTGCTTAGCAGTTATTTAATATTAAGCCCATATTATTTTAGTTAATTTATCTGAGTTATAAAGTTTATTACTTTAGCCCCTTTTATTTTATTAATATTTTATTAAACAAATACTGTTACGTAAATATTTATTCAATATTATTAAGGTTTTATTATTATTAGTATTTCTATTTATTAATATTTGTTATTTTAAAATTCGGGTTATTATAACACTCACCACTTAAATTGATTTCGTCCCCGAAATCGCCAAAAGTAAAAGTCGTACCGCTATGATCATTGATACCATTATTAGGTTTGTTATTATGTTTTAGATTAGTTGTGTGTTTTTACATTTTATATGTTTTAAAATTTTACAGTTATTATAACTTACCCCACTTAAAAAGGATTCCGTCCCCGGAATCAAACTAAAGAAACTAAGAGATAACTAAATCAAGAGATAAAGATGACGTTCTCTGACCGACTTGCAACTGATGACACCTTGACTTCAAATCAATCTTCTCGCATCCATGGCCGAAACGATAGGAATAACGCTACTAGGTCGAAACCTCCGATAGACACAATTTGGATCTTTGAGATCACCGAAGATAACGCACATAGACATGAATTAAACAAACAGTAAAAACATGATTCTCGAAACATGACGGACAATCAAGACAAACACAATCAATAACCACATAATTCCCTAAGGGAGTAGAAATAGAAACCAAACCAACACGCTGAACAAACGACGAAAAGATAATAGAATGCGACGATCAACGTAAAGAACGAAAGAGTATGGAATTGACAAACAAAATCCTAACCCATGGTCTACCCAATCTCACAGGCCAAAGTCTATTGCTTACTAAGGAATCACAAACCTGTCTCTGATACCAACTGTAACACCCCGTGTAACAACCTAACTTTTGATCCAGTCGTAAATTCAATATTTTTGAACCGATAATGTAATATTATTACATTATTTGAATTGTAATTTAATTAAGTTTTGAGATATTTAATTAAATTATGTAAATATATAAATTATAATTTAATAAATTATTAAAGATAATTAAATAAAAGAGATATAAGATACAAAAGTAATAGTGGGTTAAGTTGCAAATATAACTAGATGAAGTATATAAACGTAATTAAAGGTCATTAATCATGCATTTCCTCTCTCTCTACTCTCTCTCTACTCTCTCTGTACTCTCTCTCTAAATATCTTATAATTTCATCAAAATTCACCAAAATTTTGCAATCAATTTGGAGTTTAATCGAGAAGGAGTTACAAGGAGTATTAGTCAACAATCTACAACGAATTGAGGTAATAACTACTTTAAATTCAAAATATATATGTGTGTTTGGTTCGGTATTGTGTAAAACCGAAACCAAAGCATTGAAACATGAAATTTATATTGCATGTGTAACTTTTAACTAGATTATGTATAATATAATTGAAACTAGGCTTTACACTTATCATATTCGTGATTTATGACTTAAAAATTTATGTTTAAAAGTTGTAAATTATGAACAAATTCGAGATGCCATGAACAAACTCGAAATGCATAGAACAAACTCGATTTTTTTAGCTAAATTCGAATATATGTTCGAATTTGATCATTAAAATCGAATAAGGGTGTGAGTTGGACCTTAAATTCGAAATGGGAGTTCAATTTTGACTCCATGTTCGAGATTCATATGTTCGAATTTTGCCTATATTCAAAATGAGGTTCGAATTTAATATAAATGATTCGAATTTAACTATGGAATTCGAATTTAATCACATGTTCGAGACAAGCATTCAAATTTAACTTCATATTCGAATTTAATGCATTAGTTTACATGCTCGAATTTAATATATAAATTCGAATCTCATTCCCTAAATTCGAATATATTGAATAAAACACATAGACACCGCATAAATTAACAAGATAATTAGCAAAATGAGTATATATATTAATATATATATATATATATATATATATATATATATATATATATATATATATATATATATATATGTATATATATACTAAACCTTTGAGAATTGTAAGAAACAAAGAATATGAACGAAAGAAAGATAGATGAATGATCAGTTATCAGAATCAGATGAAATAAAGATTTAAAGACTAAAAGATGATGATATTGACATGATATGATATGATAATTCTGGACAGGTTAGGTGAAATTCTGAACATTGATTTAAAGATTTAAAAGCGGGTAAAAGATTTGAATTGACAGAGAACAGATTGACAAAGATAAAATCCTGAGATAACTCAGGTGGCAGATTTTACATCTGTTTGATAAACACCACAGATCTGTGAGTTATAGATATTCAGATTTAACATGCTTGAATTTCCGGTTGAGACATATTGTTGATGTTAGATTGATTTGACATTCATATTATCAGCTGGATTGTGACCTGTGCACACCATGGTTCGGTATTGCCCAGTGGATCATGATAGCTATTTGATCATCACTTCATATGATATTGCATTTACAGTTCATTTCTGATAATTGCTTTGAGATTACTGCTATCATGACTTTGATTACGTATGCTTCATCATTGCATATACTTTGACATATTGATTCAACTTGATTAGCCTCGTCGGTCTATTGTTCTAGACCTGGCTATTTCACCGGTTCTATTGAACTTGGTAATGACCCTCCGATGTTTCGCCATGTTGATTTACTGGTAGCTAGCCCAGTATGTGGCTGATCCCCACGATTTAAGCGTGAGCGTGGCTTGAACATCATCCGACTCTATGACTTCTATGTCTCAATCATGTGGGCTGTAGCGGCAGCCAAGACATATCACGCTAGACTGATGATCCGCTTGACTATGCATGTTGATTTGAAAATCTATTTACTCACTAAGCATTGCTTACGGTTGCTACATTATATTTTTACAGGAAAAGAAAAAAGAAAGTCACCTGCCGGACCTAGTTCTTAGGTCTTACACGATCAAGACAGGAGTTCTCATAGACCTCTACTCAGCAAACCCCTCTTTGGTACTAGTTGGATGATGATAAAATGGTGGTTTGGGTAGATTTATCTTGATTATATGATGACTTGAATTAGATTAGACTTATGCCCTTTATAAGTTTAATTTGAAAACTTAATATGTATTAAACTTAATCCTAATATGCTTGTACCGTAATTTAATATTCCGCACTTAATTACTCTATCTTAGTTATGATTGATATCGTATTGCATGATGTGGGACCTAGACACGTGTCTACCGCCCCATAAGGGGTGGTCTTCACACCCCGATCCCGACTAGACCGGCGATGTTAATTAACTACCTCATCTATATCCAAAACGAACTAGATTATTTATTAACTTCTAAAGCTTAACATAAATGTCGATTGATTTCAACTATCAAATTTAAAATTTAAATTAAACATTAACAAATGTTCATAATCACTAATACTAAAATAAAATAGCTAAATCTAAATCCTCGAATAGCGGTCAACTCTCTGCACACTGCCCATCATCACCCCTGAGTACCTGCCGGAAGAAAGAACACAGCATGAGCCAAACGCCCAGTACGGAGATCGATTACAAGAGCAACAAATACGAATTCAAAGACTAAAGAATGTTTTGAAAATAAGTTTCTTTAAAAGGAAAGTTTTGAAAATGGTTTTTCTTTAAAAATAAACATCCACCTCCACACCAGATCCAAACAAATAATATAATGGCTGAAGCAACAAAAGGTTGGGTTATATTTACCGAGCGGTCTAACATCATAAACAATAATCCATCTCACAATCACCTACTCTCGAGACTACACTGAGTTGCGCCACATCAGTGCATCTGGCCGGAAGGAGTGTATGACATTACCCCTCACTTCCGCAAAACTCATAACATAGCCTAGGATGCATCCATACGCCTCCCTGAAATAATCAACAGCTCATTTCCCGAGCTAACATGATCTCCATCGATCATAAACATAATCTCAATCAATCATTCAATCATGAATCGCAAACAAAAGGGAGACGGCGAAACCGATCACACTGTTACGGAAGTGTCATGCCATTGTTGCCGTAATGGCATGCCTGTGGTACCTCCACATGTAGTTCACCCGGTAATCCTAGCTCCAGTCTAACTTCTAGGGTTCAAGCATAACAACAAGGCCCGAATAACATTTCAAAATTTATAATCATTTCAATACAAAAGGGCCACATTTCACAAAGCAATATCAACAATCACAATACATCACGGAAAACAACTATTTTCAAAATATGTTTTTCACAAATGTTTTACGAGCGTCTAAAAACGATATTTGCTTTTGAAAAAGAAACTGACACGAGATATAAAAATCAAATGTCAAGGATTAGCATGCAATTCACACAACGAACAACTCAAGAGCAACGTTGAAAGAAGTACGGGATCCGTACCTGAATAGCAGCTCCGCAAAATCACGACGACAGATTTAACCCGCTACGAAATCGATTCGATCTATAAGAACGAACTTAAATTAGAACTCAGCTAGGTTGGTCTTCTAACTACCCAATCCACTATTTTAATACATACTTTTATATATGATAATTATTATTAAGTTTGGTTTACAATTATCACTTGTTAAACTTTAAATGGTTCATTAGTCATTATTAATCGAATTGGTGTTCCAATAATTTATTATGAAATTTCTCTATACTTTAGTCGGTATTCAATTGCATACAATTTTAGTGTATTTATTTTAATCCCATTGAACATTTAAATTAACTTATAAGTGAACCTTAATTAAATATTAAGTCGTTAATATAATTTTATTCCATTTTGGGTTACGGTCCGAATTAATCTAATTAACTTTTAATAATCATGTAATCAATACTAAGCGTAAATATAAATGTAAATAGTTAATTAATTTGTTACCCGTTAATTACTTTATTTAGAGTTGGTTCCAATATATTAGGTTTATTAAATGGGTTTAGAACTAATTATTAATTAATCGGAAATAATGATGTATAATAAATAAAATATAAAACTAAATTAATATGTTCATTAATTATTATAATTATTTATTTAATTATTTAGGTTATGGGTTGGGTCGGGTCAAACCCGTTTCCCTTTTTCCTTTCTCCCCTTTTCTCGGATCTCATCCCACGAACACACACCACCACTCTCTCTCTTCTTTCTCTCTCTACTCTCTTCTCTCTGCTCTCCGGCTTCTCTGTCCCTCCGGCGACCGCGCCGCCGTCGCTCACCGGCGACCACCAACCACCGCTCTATCGCCTCCTCTACTCCCTCTCGCTCCGCCTTGCTCCCTCCGTCTCCCTCGCTCTCGCACCCAACGGCAGCTGACAACAACCCTATCGTTGCCGCCGCCACTGCACAACACCCCAAAACTCCATCGGCACCGCCCTCACCGCTCAGCCTCACAGCCGCTCACACTCACCCGCTCGATATCTCTCGGCTCACACGCTCATCTCTCCCTCGGCGCTCACCCATCGCCGCTGACCAGGGCCATTGCGGACGCTCCTGGTGCAGCGCCGCCAACCACGAAACCACCACCATCACCACCTCTTAACCCAATTTCAGATAGGTTTATTATCTTGTATTCATATTTAGACCTGGTTTCGGTTTCTCTGATTTTCTTTATATATTTCATATATAAAACCTCATATTCATACATTACAATAATGTAATAGTTTAAGCGAAGTTCATTACCTCGATCTGAAGAAATCGCGAATGAATACTTGGTTTACTTGTGATCTGCTCCCACGGCTGACTAGGGTTTTCATTTTTTTTCTATGTTTGTAATTTAGTTAGGGTTTAGGGTTTGGGATTAATGTTAATAAATACAGATGTAACCCTAAATATACGGGTTGGGCTTGCTTAGCAGTTATTTAATATTAAGCCCATCTTATTTAGTTAATTTATCCGAGTTATAAAGTTTATTACTTTAGCCCCTTTTATTTTATTAATAGTTTATTAAACAAATACTGTTACACAAATATTTAATCAATATTATTAAGGTTTTATTATTATTAGTATGTCTATATATTTCTATTTGTTATTTTAAAATTCGGGTTATTATATAACCTATGTAGAATATATGATACTTGACATTCTACACGACATTCTACGTACATTACATGATAATCTACGTAGATTACATAATAATCTACGTAGATTACATGATAATCTACATAGAATATGTTCGTCAATACTCTACATTGAATATGACAGATTCATTTTCCATGTTTTATAATGAAGATTATTTGTAAGATATTAGATTTAAAACAAATGTAATAGTTATTAGATGTATTTTGTTAAAAAAAGTTTTTGTTTACGATTCACAAGATTAATGGTTTTTTTTTTTTTGTTTTAAAATGTGTTTTTGGTATATTTTATATCAGTTGCATACCAAGTGTTTGATAAAATGTCTAAATGAAATCTTCCTTTTTTGTTTCAGTTCGTCTACGACACTCTATGTAGATTATCATATAATCTATGTAGATTATCATGTAATCTACGTTGAATATATGATACTTGACATTCTACATGACATTCTACGTAGATTAGATGATAATCTACGTAGATTAACAATACTATTCATAATCTATGTAGAATGTTACATACAATGATATGTAAGAACACAATAGATTATCATTCTACGTAGATTATATGCTAATTGACATTCTACACGACATTTTAAGTAAATTAGATGATAATCTACGTGGATTACATTTGTTTGTGTGTATATATCTGGGTTCAAATGAGTACCATTAGTTTTGCGGAGCACCGGAGGTACCTCGCTTAAAACCATATGTTTTGAGTTTTTTTTTTTTCATAATCATGTTTAAATTAATAATACATGACTATTTGTCAAAAATCCACATAAACACACACTAGAACTATGTGAAACGTGCAAGTTCACATGAACTGCACTGTTGTGAACGTGTGTTCACACTAAGCATGTTCACATGACTTTTACGATGCTAGAAAGTGTAAATGTATGGAATTCTTTTACAAACAAGCTTATATTATTTGTATCTAAATGAATATGAAGAAAAAGTTTAAAAAAAATCTTTTTTTCGAAGAATGTTCACATCTGAAACCCGTGTGTTCACTGGTATTCACGGTACTCTGCATTTTTTAGGTACTCACACGAACCATATTATATATATATATATATATATATATATATATATATATATATATATATATATATATATATATATATATATATATGTGTGTGTGTGTGTGTGTGTGTGTGTAATTTGATTTTTTCCAATAGTCTAAATATAAATTTTAATTTGTATTTTGACTTTTTCCTTTTTATATTTCAAAACTGTTTTTTTTTTTCTTCTATAAATTTATTTAATAATTAATTAAATGTACTTTTAGTTTATAAGAAATATTTGTTAGGTAATATTGTCATTTCTATTTATTTTAAATTAAAAAACGATATTGTTGGACACTATTATATATGATTATCTTTATGTTTTTTATCTTTATATTTTATATATTAACCTTTATAAAGCTTTAAATATTGAATTCAACATTTTTTATATTTTATTTGTTAATAAAAGTATTCATTTTGTACATGTTCTTCAATTATATGATTGCATATTTAAATATTGAAAATTTTCGCTTCCACCTCAATTTGAAGATTTAAATGACTGTGATTCATTTTGTTTTGTTTTTTGATTTTTGCTTTTGTCTCACAAAATGCATATAAAAATATCAACTTTTGTTATTCATAATTTTTGTGTAAAAAAAGGTTTATATGAAAAAAAGCAACATCCTTTTTTTGTTTTTGCGGTATAGTCTATCCGTGTTATATTTACCAATAAAATCCTCAAGATATTTATTTGTTTGTCATTTTCAGAAATTTTTTTTTTTTGCCAACAAAGTCATTAAGTTCATGGAAAACAAGTGAAAACATGTTGGTTTTTTTTTTGTGAAAATTACTGGATTGAAAGAAAATAACAACCTGAGGACTTTATCAGGAAAAATAACATTGATAGACGAAACCACAAAAAACATGAAAACGTGTTGTTTTTTTTTCATATAAAACTCTAAAAAACCAATACACTTTTGACACCATCAATCAAGTCAAACCAAATTCGTAAAAACAACATGTAACTCACTAATGCTTAAATACACAAATGCACTGACGTTGTTGTCATCATTGAAGTATTGAACATCCTTCTATTTCTTAATATCATAGCTTATCTTAAATGATAAAAACTACATATTCATGATGGAAACCCGCAGCAACGTGCAGGCGACCATAACCCTAGTTATTAATATATATTAAAAATAAATACAAATCATATAAAAAATATTAAATATTTAAAAAGTGAACATAATATAATATTAATAAAATTATATTTCATAACATTGTATTTATTATAAAATATATATTATGTAAAATTAAAATTTCAAATTTTATCGATTAAATATATACAAATTTAAAAATAAAAAATGTTAATAGAATAAACCTAAATATAAACATAATTCATTATTTCTAATATCAATAAAGATTAATAAATATAAAAGATAAATATAATATATTATTTCTTACATATTTAAATATTAACAAATAGATCAGATTTAAATTTACATCCAAATTATTATACATACTATCTATAAATCTAATTAAAAATATAAATATATATAAACATTATGTTCTACGTAAAACTAAAATTTTAAATTATATCGATTAATAATATATATAAATTTAGAAATAAAAAGTTTAAAAAAATGTTTAAAAAAAATTGTTGTTCATGACTATTTAAAAATTATTCACGTAATACGTGGGTTCATAAACTAATTCTTTAATAAGTAAATTGAGTACATAAAAAACCCGTAAATTAATTATATCCAGTATAAAAATAATTTTTAAAAAAATAAATATAAATTTATTTTTAAAAATAAATAGGTATAAATAATAATAATATATAATAAAGATTTAAATAATAATTTGATAAATTAATATTTCAAATTTAAAATCAAAAATAAAAATTTAAGAAAAGAACCAAAAGTGAAATCAAATTAAATAGTTAATGGACTAAACATGTAATTATGAAACGGGCAAAATCGTCATTTTTAAAAAGTTCAGAACAGAGAGACCATTTCTGCAATTAAAAGTGATTTGAGGGACCACCACTACGACTTTGAATTTTTACTCAAACCACATGGGTCATTTCTGTAATTTACTCTGATATTTCCTTTAGTTATTTTAAAATGATGAATAAACTATATAAAAAATTAAGAGTAAATTACAGAAATGGTCCCTGTGGTTTGTTCAAAGTTATGTAAATGGTCCCTCAACTTCCAAAGTTGCAGTGTCGGTCCCTCAAACCACTTTTTATTTGCAGAATTGGTCCTTCTATTTCTAAAATTTTTAAAAATGACGATTTTGCCCTTCTTACATTTACAAGTTTGGTAATTTCAATTTTGGTCCATTTTCTTAATTTTTCATTTTTGGTTTTAATTTTGAAATATTAATTTAATAAATTAAGATTTGATTCATTATTAATTATATTATTACTATTATTCTCATTATTATTATTATTGTTATTATTATTATTAATTAAACCTATTTATTTTGTAAAATAAATCTATATTTCTTTACAAAAATTTATTTTTATTTATATAATTAATTAGTTAAGTTATGCATCTTTTTATGTATTCAACTTATTTATTAAAGTTCTATCTATTTATTTTTTATTGGTTAAACTATTTGTATAATTTTATTATTTATACTTTTCCATCAAACTATTTCATAACTTTTAATAAATTTTGAATTTGTGTAAATTTAGATTTAAATTTACTAATTCATTACGTTTTGATTTAACTTTGCTAACTTATTATTTTGATTTAAATATTTTATTACGCTAATTTGTTTTTATTTAAATTTATTATTTTATTTGTTTGGATTTAAATATTTTGTTATGCCAGTACGTTTGGATTTCAATTTATTATTTTATTTGTTTTGATTTAAAATTTTGCAACGTTGATACTTAAGTGTAAATTAAAATATTTAAGTGCAAACGAATAATACATATTAATGTATAAACTTGTAAATCAAAAAGATTAAAATACTATATTAAAATCAAAACGTATTGACATAACAAAATATTAAAATTAAAAAAATAAAATACTAAATTTAAATCAAAACGTATTAACATAACAAAATATATTATTTTAAATGAAATAAACTAAAAGAAAAATATAATTCATTATTTCTAATATCTATAAATATTAATAAATACAAAATATAAATACAATATATTATTTCTTACATCGTTAAATATTAATAAATGGATAAGATTTAAATCTACATTCAAATTATATCTTATAGGTACTTTATCTATAAATCTAATTAAAAAATATATTATTTGTTAATTTATAAAATCATTTTTAAAATTATTTATTTTTTAATATATATTAGTAATTTAATAACTTTTAAGGTATTTTTTTTAAACCAAACAAATAAAAGAATAAAATTAAATCCAAATGTACTGGCATAACAAATTATTTAAATCCAAACAAATAAAATAATAAAAACATGTTAGCGTAACAAAATATTTGTAAACTTAAATCAAAACGTAATGAATTAGTAAATTTAAATCAAATTTACATAATTCAAAATTTATTAACGTAATAAATAGTTTGATGGAAAAGTATAAATAACAAAATTATACATTCAGTTTAACCAATAAAATATAAATAAATAACACTTTAATAAATAAATTGAATACATAAAAAAAATGCATAACTTGACTAATTAAGTATATAAATAAAAATAATTTTTAGTAAAGAAATATAGATTTATTTTACAAAATAAATAGGTATAGTTAATAATAATAATAATAATAATAATAATAATAATAATAATAATAATAATAATAATAATAATAATAATAATGAGAATAATAATAATAATAATAATATAATTAATAATGAATCAAATCTTAATTTATTAAATTAATATTTCAAATTTAAAACCAAAAATTAAAAATTAAGAAAAGGGACTAATATTGAAATTACCAAACTTGTAATTGAAATAAGGGCAAAATCGTCATTTTTAAAAAATTTAGAAACAGAAGGACCAATACTGCAAGTAAAATGTGGTTTGAGGGACCGCCACTGCAATTTTGGAAGTTGAGGGACCGTTTCCATAAATTTGAACAAACCACAGGGACCATTTCTGTAATTTACTCAAAAATTAATGAAAAGTTATCAATTTGTTTAAAACGTCTAATAATTTTATGAGTAAATAACATGTAAATATCTTACTTGAAAATTAAAACGGTATTAAAATAAAGGGAAAATTGCCTAGAAAGGTAATATAAAATTTAAAAATTGCCAATAAAGGTAATGTAAAATTTTTTAGACCAAGAAAGATAACATAAAATTCAAATTTGACAATAAAGAGTATTGATGACAAATTAAGAACATAAATTTTTTATTTTATGCTCCCTTTTATAGTAAGCGAATAATATTTAATTATCTTTATTGGCCTAAAATTTGAATTTCATGTTCTTTCTCGGCCAAAATAGAATTTTATATTACCTTTCATTGCAAAAAAATTTTTACAATACATTTATTGTCAAACTTTGTATTTTATATTACCTTTCTTGGTAATTTTCCCTAAAATAAAAAGCTGAATGTGATATTTGATAATATATGGATAATGTTTGGATGAGCCAGGTTCAAAAAAGTACATTTCGAAATCAAGTGCACTCGAAGGTACTAACCTTAAAAAACATTTTTTTAATTTTTTTCTCATAACCATGTTTAAATTAATGTTACACACATGATATATGAATTTCACATACATTCACACTTTCAGTGTCCTTAAAAATTATGTGAATGTTCAATACATATTTATGTGAATGGTCATGAATGATCATTTATACCATTCACATGATCTTTTTTAACCATGAACAATATTTATGATGTTTCTCCTTTTGAAAAAAAAAAATCTTATAATGTTGTCTTATACATGTCTATTCAAAAAAAATATATGTCAATGATAATTCACATAAGGGTACGCTGGAATCTCATAGATACGCTGATGAACTTGATTCATGTTTGGATATTAAAATTTAAAATTTAAATTCAAGTTAATTAATTAAGCACATGCTGAAATTAGCTAGCCGATACTCGAAAATCATGAAAGAGATGAACAACATTATTCTAGACGGTTATAATTTAAAGTTGATTTGTCTGATGGATGATATGTCACATTGTCATATATTTTTTCACTCTCTGTTTAGTCGAAAATACTTATAAATAATATATAGTTAGGTTAATTTTAATAAAAAAATTCACTTATAAAAATATACAAACTATTACAAAAATTCATTCTAAATTAGATATTCTAATTAAGTAGTTGAAGTGTTTACAAGTAAACTTAGAAAGTCGTTTAAATAATCTTAACTAAATCGCTACTCAACTTTATTAAATTTATTTACTGAATGTCATATTCAAGAATGTTGTTGATGTAACTAACACTAAAGTAAGATGATTATATCATATTACCTGATCAATATTTCTTTGAGTAAACTTTTTTATTTTCAGTTTAACTATGTTGTTTGTATCGATTCAAGAGATGGAAATTAATTAATTAAGATACGAGCTTTATATTTGGGAAATTGTAGGGGTATTTGTGCATAAAACCCTCAAGTTGGATCATTTTTGTGATTAAAACCCCAAACTATATTTCATTGCACAAAAACCTCTAACCGACAAAATCTCACGGTATATTTTTGGTAGTAAACGATTGAAAGTCATAGGCCATATTCGATAAGTCATTAGTGACTACCAGAATTTTACCGAAAAAATAAATTCCAACAAAAATAAAATAGATTTTAACAAAGAAATCAACAAGAAATGTGAATTTGAATCGTAAAACACAGACAACTGAGTTTGATAGAAAGAATGTTCGTCGGAGACAAGAAGCTGGTTAGCACATCGGTTCACTAGGTTACAAGTCATTTAAAAAAAACCTAATTAATTTTGATGACATCTAGTCATTTTGGGGTTTTTTTTGCAATAAATTATGATCGGATGTTTTAATCACAAAAATCATCCAACTTATAGGTTTTTTGCACAAATATTCCAAAATTGTGTTTATGAAAAATTCTATTTTGAGTGGTCAGGCTATTTAAAACTAACATTTAAAGGTATCAAAGTTTAAAAATATACTTTTTGAGGTTTAAAGAATTAGAAAGTTACTAACACTAATTAAGGATTCTTCCACACTTTCAAAGTCAAATATTTAGGGGTCTTTAAGTTTCTGTTAATATATTTTTTGGACTCCAAAACGTAATTAGGATACTTACATTATTGTTTTGAAAGTGCGATGCTTAAATGGAAATTTTCCCTTTTATATATTTGTTTTATCATGTACGTACTGCTGAATCTTTAATCATAATTTATGTCACTTGTTGTTAATATAATAGTATTCTGGGAGCTCTGACCGTCGTTGTTGGTCAATGATGGCATACAATTTTCACAAAAGTTTATATATAAATACCCATTTGATCATGATCGCTTAAACACGTACAAATAAAATATTCAGCTCACTTCTGAAAATTATTTAGAAAAAAATGTTGAGTTTCTTGAATCAGCTTTCCATCTACATTTTGCCATTGTTTCTTGGAGCTGCGTTATTCCTTCTTTTCAAATGTATAAATTCTACATCACCAAACACCACCAAGAAACTACCACCTTCACCACCAAGGTTGCCGGTAATCGGCAACCTCCACCAACTCAGCGCGATCATTCACCACTCATTTTTGTCTCTAGCGAGACGTTATGGCGACTCGATCATGCTCCTCTACATTGGCTCTGTCCCAAGTCTGGTGATCTCTTCAACCGAAGCAGCTCGCGAGATCATGAAAACACATGATATTGCATTCGGTAGCAGGCCCGACACGAGGATGTATAGGACGATTTCGTATGATCTTAAGGAAATAACAGTGGCTCCTTATGGTGAATATTGGAGGCAAGCCAAGAGTATTCTAACCCTACAGCTTTTAAGTAACAAAAAGGTTCAATCTTTTAACAAGTTGAGGGAAATGGTAATTGCCGATTGCGTAAATAAAATTGCCAAATCTTTTTTGTCTAACAAGCCTGCAGATTTAAGTGACTTGTTTAGTTCGCTTACGAACGATGTTACATGTATGGCGACGTTTGGGAGGTTGTACAATGAAGGGGAGATCGGGGAGAAATTCAAGAAAATCTTGCAAGAGTTTTCGGAGGTATTGGGGAGCTTTTATTTTGAGGATTCTATTCCTCAGCTTGCGGTTGTCGATCGTATTCGAGGTCTTACGGCTAAAGTTGATAGGGTTGCGGTAGATTTCGATGAGTTCTTGCAGGGTGTTGTCGATGAAACGATATTGAAGTTGAAGAATAACCCTAAACCAATTGGTGAAGATGGTGTGGAAACCTTCATTGAAGCATTGCTCAAGATTCAGAAGGATGATATTATTGGCATCACCATTGATGCTGATGTCATCAAAGCACTCTTATTGGTATGTTTCTTGATCCAATGATCCTTCTTTCATATAATAACATCTAGCTGAAGGTGCAGTCCTTAATTGGACTTATGTGTTTCCTGCTGAGGTGTAAACGGGCCGAGTCGAGCTCGAGCGTGTTTAGGTCGTTCTCGGCTAGCTAGCTCGTTTAAGATTTGATGGCTAGCTTAAGCTCGGTTTGTTTCGAGCTCTAAGTGTAAAGTTCAGGCTCGGCTCGTGACTCATTTAAGGCTCGAGCTAGCTTTTGTTTATTACATAAATTATTATTTTGTTAATTTAATTAAATTTTATATATTTTATTATATTATATTAATAGGTATTTTTAAATTTATATAATAACATATGTATATTTATTTATTATATGTTATAATATACTTTATTTTATTCTTTTTATACAAGCTCATTTAGGTTCGTTTAAACTTATGGACTTGATAAATGAAGCTCGAGCTCGAATGCATTTATTAAATGAGCTCAAAATAAAGCTTGAGCTTGGCTAGCTCGCACTACAAGAAAATCACCTTTTTGCGGCGACAAATGTCGTCGCTAAAAGTGATAATGTCGTCGCAGAAGACCTATTGCGGCGACATGTCGTCGCAAAAAGGTCGTCGCTGTAGCCTCGTAGCTAAACATCTTTTGCGACGACATTTGGGCCCTTTTGTGACGACGGTTTCCAGCAATATCGGCTTGACACGTCATCACTTTTTGCGACGACAAAGTCGTCGCAAAAAGTTTTATGAAAATTAAATCAAAATTAAAATCAAAACCTTTTGCGACGACAATGTCGCCGCTAAAGGGGACATTCTGCGACGACATTTCGACTTTTTGCGACGACATTTTGACTTTTTGCGACGACATGTCGCCACAAAAAGTTGAAATGTCGTCGCAAAAAGTGACATAAAATGCACAGAAATAGGGCTTTAGCGACGACATGTCGCCGCAAAAGGCCAAAATGTCGTCGCAAAAGGTGACATAAAATGCACAGAAATAGGGCTTTAGCGACGACATGTCGCCGCAAAAGGCCAACATGTCGTCGCAAAAAGTGACATAAAATGCACAAATTTTGGCTGTTTTTTTTTGGCCCCCAATCGGGTTATAGAAACCTGTTCGCTGCATTTACAATTTGATATTTTCCAACAAACTCAAATATAATATATTTCAAACCAACAATAGTTACAAAAGTTATCAAATAAGCATTTACAATTAAAAAAACATTACATAATATAAACTAATAATCATCTTCGTCTTCGTCGTTTTCCTCGTTTTCGTCATCTTCCGAGTCTTCGTCATAACCAGGAACGTCTATATTCGCGGCTCTTAACGCATTGTATAAAAGTTCTTGTCGAGCCATTAGTTTTTGTTGCTTTTTTGTTTGTCGAGCAACTAGTTTATCAACTTCGGCTTTTGAATACGTTTCCGGTTGTGATTGAGACTTTGAACTCGAAAAACTTCCTGGTAACTTTCTCCCAATTCCTCGATTATGACCTCGGCGTTCTCCCAACACTTGAGACAATATCTGTTCTTCGGTCATCGGATTCGAACTTCCGGCTTGACTATTCCGAAGCTGCTCCATCTCATGCTGTATAATTACAAAAAAATTTCGATATTATATATATTTCATAATAAACACTAAAAGAAAATATTTATATACAATTTCATGCATTTAAGTAAAACAATTACTTACATATTGTCGTGCGGCAATGTCATTGGCGAAAACGTTGTTCCGACGATGCATATCACCAAACTGGTCGATGATACTAGGAAATTGACCCGTCGTAGGGTCGTACTGTAACACATTTAATATATATGTAAATAAAAACATATATATCAAATATTAACGTGTATAAATTACCAACTAATATTACAATAAATCTATATGTCATCGCTAAAGAATACATACCATTTTTATACCAACTTACTAACTATATATATACATATCAAGTCTATATATTACCAAATTATCAAGTATCTTACAAACTATATGTAATTGTATAAAACAACCATCATTTATGCATATCAAGTCTATACAAATTATCAAGAATACATATCAAGTCTATGCATATCAAATCTATACAACCATCATTAATGCATATCAAGTATATAACAACCATCATTGTTGCATATCAAGTCTATACAAAAGTCTATACAACCATCAAGAATACATATCACCATCTCGTCGCTAAAGTATATATATCATCGCTAAAGAATACATACCATTTTTATACCAACTTACTAACTATATATATACGTATCAAGTCTATACAAATTATCAAGAATACATATCACCATCATAATAATACCTTTTGCCAACTAATATTACAACAAGTCCATATATGACCAAATTATCAAGTATCTTACCAACTATATGTAATTGTATATAACAACCATCATTTATGCATATCAAGTCTATACAAATTATCAAGAATACATATCAAGTCTATGCATAGCAAGTATGCTATATATATATATATATATATATATATATATATATATATATATATATATATATATATATATATATATATATATATATATATATATATATATATCAACTATCATTTAGAATATATGTTTTAATAACACTAATTAATATATGTTTTTATTTGATGATACTTTAGTATATGTTTTAAGTTAATGTTACTATAAATGAATATATGTTTTAATAACACTAATTAATATACATATTAATATATGTTTTAATTTGATAACACCTTAACATATGTTTTAATTTGCTTTTAATTCAAATTAATATATGTTTTAACTTGCTTTAAATTCAAATTACTATATGTTTTAATAAGACTAATCAATCTACATACTAATATATATCTTCATTTTATCACATTTTAAAGTAAAATATATGTTATGATTAATAAAATGTTACTTTAATTTAATGTATGTTTTAATAACACTAATTTTAATATATATACCAAAATACGTTGTACTTTTAACAAACTCTAATGAAATACAAACATACATACATATATAAATATTCTAATCTTATGTGACATCAAATAATACATATTAACTTATTTCATTTAAATATTATATAAATTTTTTAATGTATATTTTTTAATTTATGTTGATTTAAAAGTATTATTTTTTAAATAGCACTAACTAACTAACATATGTTTAATAACACAACTTAACACTAATTACTAATAATAATACTAAACTAAACACACTTTAAAAAAAGTGTATTAACATACATAATATAATTATAACCTTTTTATACTTTCTAACAATAAAAAATATATTGCAATTAAATACACTTTTTCATATCATAAAAACTCTATATGCATATAAAATTAAAATTTTCTACTAGAAATCATATTAAAAGATAATATATTCACATCATAAAAAGTCTATATTTTAAGCACAAATTTAAAACATAATATTTTGAAAAATTATTTAATAACTTAAATAATATATACAAATCAGAAAAAAATACTAACCTTTAATGTCAACCCACCGGAGTGTTCACCGGAGCAACAACTACAAATCGGAAAAATAAAACAAACTTCAAGTTCATAGAAATGTACATTAAAATAACAACATTTATGTTAAATGAAACCAACCTTATATTTTGGTCGGAAATAACCAAGATTCACCGGAGAAAAGGAGATGAGCCGAAGTCGCCGGAAAAAATGGAGGGTCGCCGGAAAAAGGAGAATCCCGGGTGGTGGAGAGTGGATCCGGACAAAGAGGCGCCGGTGGTGAAGAGTGGCCGGAGGTGGAGGGTGGCCGGAGAAAGATAGAAGGAGAGGAGAAGGAGGAGAGGGAGAGGAGAGGTAGGTGATGAAATGGAGGGTGAAAAAGTGAAGAGGCTGGTTAATGGGCAGATAAATCGGTAGCCTTTTGCGGCGACATAGTGTCGTCGTTGATTACCTATGGCGGCGACTCGTCGTCGCAGAAAGCCAAAGATGTCGCCGCAAATTCCCCGAAAAAAAACGCGGCCTTTTCACCGCGCAAAACCCTATTTTCGTGCCAAAAAAAAAATAAAAATTTAATATGTTCAGCCTTTTGCGACGACAGTGTCGCCGCAAAAGGCCTTCCCCGAGTTTTGACCAGTTTTAGTCAAAAAGCACATTTTTTTGTCTTTTAGTGAGGAATTTGCGACGACATATGTCGCCGCAAAAGGATACAGTCGCATTTTCTTCTTTTCCTTGTAGTGCTTGTTTTAATTAAGTTTTTTTCAAGCTTTTAGAGAGTCAAGCTGAAATGTTAATTGTGTCGATCCTTAGTTAATGAAATGTCAACACGAGAGCTTTTATGAAGGATGAGTAATTGCATTAGAGGTTTTAGAAGGATGATAGGTGTAATCAGGGAGATAAAATAGTATATCAAGGTATTGGTTTTCGTAATTTTTAATATCTCTAACTATTATTTAAATAATTAAATCATAAGAACACGTAACGGCTTTCAATATTACAAAAATTAATTTTCAGAAGGGGTAAATCCATACAATAGTAACCTACTTTTGAAAATTTATCAATATGGTACGTCTACTTTTTTAAATGCCGACATGGTACATGTACTTCAATTTTTCATACCGATATGATCATATTTGTAATAGACTGCCTGTTTTTCATACCATTAAAACCCTGTTTCGTATGAAAAAATAGGGCTCTATTATGTAGAATGACCATATCGATATAGAAAAATGAAGTACACGTACCATATAGACAATTAAAAAAGTAGACGTACCATATCGATACATTTTCAAAAGTAGGTTGCTATTGTAAGATCTTAACGCTTTTAGAAATAATGGTTTTTAAAAGGTTGATATGGACATTAAAAAAACTTAAATATATTCAATAGTAACGTGTCAATTATAAGAATCTTAAAAGTATTTGTGACTACAGATGATATTAGTTTGGGGCGTTCGGTTCACAGATTTTTTTTCCTGGGATTCGCATTTTGTCAAAGTATTTGCATTATGCAGGATTTGCATTTGTCATTGTCAAAGAATTTGCATCATCTTATAGAAAAAATTTGTTAATCTGAAAAATGCTAGGTAACTAGGATTTAAAATCCTAGGGGGAGGTTGGGTTTTTAAATAACAAAGAAGGAAGAGATTAATAAAATCTTGGGATTTCAAATCCTTACTAAAATCTGTGAACCAAACACAGGATTTTAAATGCAAATCCCAGTGAATCCCAAGAAATTCACGAACCAAACGCCCCTGAGTTTATAATATTTGTCGCTAAATCTGTCAATTCCCTGATTCTGTTTACACTGGTATTTGTATGTAGGATGCATACGTTGCTGGTACCGATACATCGTCATCGGTTCTCGAATGGGCAATGACCGAGCTTCTTCTAAATCCCGACTGCCTAAAGAAAGTCCAGGATGAGGTACGAACCCTTCTAAACGGAAAGACCAACATAACCGACGACGACCTAGAGAAGATGACATATCTAAAAGCCATAATCATGGAAACCACTCGTCTCCATCCACCCCTTCCAATCCTACCACCACGAGTCGCACGACATGATGTCAAAGTTATGGGATACGATATCGAGAAAGACACAAGGGTATATGTGAACGTCTACGCAATCATGAGGGATCCTAAAGTGTGGGACAAAGCAGACACGTTTATTCCCGAGAGGTTTTTGGGTTCGTCCATCGATTTTGTAAGGCATAATTTCGAGTTACTTACGTTCGGTGCCGGAAGGAGGGGTTGCCCAGGAAGGATATTTGCCATGGCCATCAATGAGAAGGTTTTGGCTACAGTTTTAAACAAGTTTGATTGGTCATTGCCACAAGGTGTTAGCCCAAAAGACATAGATATGAATGAAACTTTTGGTCTGGCTAATCATAGGAAGGTTCCATTACTAGCTGTTGGGAAACCAGTCTGGTCTACAGTTGGTAATTAATTAATAATTGTTCATTTAATAATTAATATTAATAAATGTGTTTTGTTATATGTCAAACTATTGAAGAATCTTTTGGAACCATCATTAAGATCTTGATTAAGTACTACAAGACAAAATCACATTTTATATTTGTGCTTCCTATCCATGATTTTGGAATACATTGTTGTAATGTAATGGACTACTTTACAATTCTCACATAAAACAAGTGTTTATCATTTTTTTTTTTAATTAAATATCTTATCTTAATAAGAGTTAGTTATAGTTCATATTTGGGCAAATGACCAAAAATAGGAACAAGTTTTGATATTTTTATCATTAATAATAACATTATTTATTTTTTATCATTAATAGTAACAACTTTTTATTTTTCTATCAATAATAGTAATGAGCAGGTCACCAACTTTTCAGTTATAAAAAATAGTAACATATCAAACTAAAAACATAATTTTTTTTTTATTTCATTAAGTTTTCTAATATTCCATAAACACCAAAATAAACCAAATTTTTACTCCGAATATTTATGGATAAATAATATTCAATTATTTATTCACAATTATATATAATATGAATGAACAAAAATACTATGAATTATTTCAATTTTCACTTTTTCCAACAAAAAAACTACGAAACATCATTTTCTTAGTTTTTCCGAATAAAATAATACAAATCGTTCCATTTATTTAGTTTTTTCCAATCTAAATGGGTCATAGTTTTTTTATTTAAAAAACAAAAAATCAAAATGAGTCTCAATATTTTTCATTGACTCATTGTGGTTTATAGTTTTATGAATAAAAAATATTGAGACTCATTTTGATTTTTTGTTTTTTAAATAAAAAAACTATGACTCATTTAGATTGGAAAAAACTAAATAAATGGAACGATTTGTATTATTTTATTCGGAAAAATAAGAAACTGATGGTTCGTAGTTTTTTGTTGGAAAAAGTGAAAACTGAAATGATTCATAGTATCTTTTTCATTCATATTATATATAGTTGTGAATAAATAATTGAATATTATTTATCCGTAAATATTCGGAGTAAAAATTTGGTTTATTTTGGTGTTTATGGAATATTAGAATACTTAATAATATAAAAGATTTATGTTTTTAGTTTGATATGTTACTATTATTGATAAAAATCTAAAAAGATGTTACTATTTTTGAAAACTGAAAAGTTGGTGACCTGCTAAACAGGTTTACAGGTCACTCATTACTATTATTGATAGAAAAATAAAAAGTTGTTACTATTAATGATAATTGATAAAAATAAATAATGTTACTATTAATGATAAAAATGTCAAAAGTTATTACTATTTTCGATCATTTGCCCTTTATATTATTCCAATTTTCTTAATCATTTAATCATGAGGATTAATGCATTTCCTATTAATCAATCTGTGTTTTCTTGTTGCTTTTAACAGGAAATCGAACTGGAACATCACAACGCCTTTCTACGTGCAAAGGTACAAGTAAGTTCTCTTAAAAATAATATGATCATGCATACATAGGGGTGTGCATAAAAGCGAACCAAAAACCAAAAAAAATCCAGAAAACTGAGATCGAAAACTGAAAAACCTAAAAACTGAAACTCATGGTTTGGTTTCTGATTGTACTTAAAAACCGAAAAGCGAACCTATATGATGATTAAAACTGTCAGTTTTATAATTTTTGCTAATTAGAGTATTATGATTATACTTTTACGTCTGTCGTTTTAATAAGGTTTAATTTCACCTTAGTTTGTTTATTTGTATTAAATCAATTCAGTAGATTTTTTTTTTCAGTCGGATGATCAGTGGTTATTTCATCAATTAAAATAGGTTTTTTTGGATTAAGTGATTGTGCATATTATTTTAAATCCCATTAGCATTAAGTATCCCAAGATTAATTAATAGCCTACATTGAATGGATTGACTTATACAAAACCCAACATTTTTGTAGAGTAAAAAATATAGGAAATAAAGTTTGACACCACAAGAACACAATTTTATATTTATTTCTTGAATATTTTCTTTTTCCAACTTACAACTCAAAAGTAATGTCAATATAAAGATTAAGTTATGACATTCATAACTAGCTACATAACTACTCTATTAAACACTAAACTCTTCACCTTTCAAAACTCATGGTGGTTACTAGACATTAATCACCAAACTTTTCATCTTTTGGTGGTTACATGAATTAATAATAAACTTAAACATAATAATTATTCAAGTTTAATTTATTTTATTGCTAACAATGCCTCCCTTAAATTAAACTTGCTTTTTACTCCCAATCTTTCAACATTCTTCTTGAAAAAATCCCACTAAACGGCTTCGTAAAAATATCCGCCATTTGATCTTCGGTCTTGCAATACTCAACTTGAACATCTCATTCGTTGACAAGGTCCCTCAAGAAATGATATCTGATGAGGATATGCTTTCTTCGTCCATGAAGAATTGGATCATTTGCGACTGAAATAGTCGAGCTATTATCACAATACAAAGTGGTTGACTTATCTTGCTTTTGCATAAGACTTTCCAAAATTCCGCGCAACCAAACCAATTGACAACCAGCATATGCTGCAGCAATATATTCGGCCTCTGTAGTAGAAAGTGCCACAATTTGTTGTTTCTTAGAACTCCATGATATCGCACCGGTACCAAGATGAAACACATAACCCGACGTGCTTCTGCTATCATCCATACTTCCGGCTAAATCACTATCAATGTAACCAATGAGGTTTACTGGTGCATTAGCCTCATAAAAAATTCCATGATCAATTGTACCTTTAATGTATCTGAGAATCTTTTTTGCTGCTTCCCAATGATTTGAATAAGGTTTCTCCATAAACCTGCTCACCAAGCTTACACCGTACATGATATCAGGCCTTGTAGAAGTTAGATACATCAAATTTCCAACAAGACTCCTGTATAAAGTTAAATTCACCATCTTGCCTTCACCTTCTTTAGATAACTTCAAACCTGAGATGCATGAAGTGGTGACCGGATTCACATTCTCCATCTTGAATTTCTTTAAAATTTCTCTTGCATAACCCTCTTGTGAGATAAAAGTTCCCTTCTTGGATTGATGAACCTCAATTCCAAGAAAATGATGAAGTTCTCCCAAATCTGTCATTTCAAATTCTGCCATCAATGAGTGTTTGAACTCATCTAACATCCCCAAATCGTTTCCTGTTAAAACAAGATCATCAACATAAAGACTAACAACAATGAAATTTCCATGTGAATCTCCTTTGGTGTAAAGAGTATGCTCATATGGACATTTTTCAAATCCATAATTCTCAAAGTAAGAATTGATACGACTATACCAAGCTCGTGGTGATCGTCTCAATCCGTACAACGCTTTCTTCAACTTGTACACTTTATTTTCTTCACCTTTTTTGACAAACCCAAGTGGTTGATCAACATAAACTTCTTCTTTGAGAACACCATTCAAAAATGCGGATTTTACATCCATTTGAAACATTTTCCAACCATTTTGAGCTTCAAGAGAAATGAGCAACCGAATAGTTTCGAGTCTTGAAACGGGAGAATATACTTCACTAAAATCTTCGCCTTCTTTTTGCTTGAAACCTTTTGCAACTAACCTTGCCTTGTGCTTGTTGATAGACCCATCCAGATTCATCTTTGTCTTGTACACCCACTTTACTCCAATAGAATTTTTGTGTGGTGGCAAATCGGTAAGCTCCCATGTGTCATTTTTTTCAATGGAGCTAATTTCTTCTTCCATGGCTCTCCTCCATTTTTCTTCTTGACAAGCATCATCAAAGTAAATTGGATCTTCCCCTGCAAAGAAAGCAAAAAATACAGAATCATTTTGCACCATCTCTTCTGTTACATCATATAACTCTTGGAGAGTTCTTGTCTTTCTTATCGGGCTTCTTGGAGAAGAACTTGCTGAAGAATTTTGAGAACCGGGAGGACTCTCATCTTGAACATTAGTTTCAGCATTTCCAATCTCTTCTTCTTCAACTTGAAAAGGAAAAATTGGTAAATTTTCCTTTTCACCTTCGATCTCTTCAAAGAATGAATTTTCATCAAATCGAACATCTCGACTTATCACAATTTTCTTTGTCGTTGGATTATAGAGCTTGTATGCTTTGCTTCTTTCACTATAGCCAATAAAGATGCACTTTTCTGACTTGTCATCCAACTTGCTTCTCATTGAATCTGGAACATGAGAATAAGCAACACTTCCAAATACTTTTAGATGATGAACACTTGGTTTTGTACCATACCATGCTTCATGTGGTGTGCAATTTCCCAAACTCCTTGTTGGTGACCTGTTAATAAGATAAACTGCACAAGAAACAGCTTCAGCCCAAAAACTTCTTGGTAACCTCTTCCTTTTTAATAAACATCTTTTCATCTCCATTATTGTTCTATTCTTCCTTTCACATACACCATATTGTTGAGGTGTATAACGGACTGTCATTTCATGTTGAATGCCATTGTCTCGACAATATTTCTCAAATTCATTTGAGAAATATTCACCCCCACGATCTGTCCGCAAAGTGTTGATTTTTAACCCCATAAAATTCTTAACTTCAGCCTTGAAATCCATTAATCTTTGAAAAGCTTCAGATTTTTCTTTAACACAATACACCCAAACTTTTCGTGAGAAATCATCAATAAAAGAGATAAAATAACGATTACCTCCCAAAGATGAAACGGTTATCAGCCCACATAAGTCTGAGTGGATAAGTTGCAATGGTCTTTTTGCCTGCCATGATGATTGAGAGGGAAATGGGGTTCTATGTTGCTTTCCAAATTGACAAGCTTCACAAACTTCATTCATACGATCAATTTTAGGCAATCCTCTCACCATCATTTTCCTTGATAGTAATTCCAAATCTCCATAGTTTAAATGACCATACCTATCATGCCATAACTTGGAAACTCCTTTGTCAACACCAACAAAACATGACATGTTTTGATTTTGAAGAGCCAACGAGAAAAGATTATTTGACGCAACCGTAACTCTAACAATGACTTGATTTTTCTTTGACAAAACACAAGTCATTTCATGAAAATGAATATCATAACCTTTCTTCAAAAGATGACCAACACTAAGCAAATTACTTTTTAGGCCAGGAACAAAATAAACTTCTGACATTTTCTCAATACTTCCTTGTCTTGTTTTAAATTCTAATTCACCAACACCACTAACTTTATATGATTTTTCATCTCCAATTTTAACTTCGCCATAATCATTTTCAAACAACTTGGAAAATAAATCTTTGTTACCTGTCATATGCTTGCTAGCGCCGCTGTCTATGTACCAGACATTTTCATTATTTCCGCCTTGAGATACTAGCAACAAAGTGTCTTGATTATGAGACTCCGTGTTTTTACTTCCGCTAGCCCAATTTGCATTGTGTTTTTCTCCATTTCTAAACCAAAAATCTCTTGCTAAATGACCGGGTTTGTGACAATTATCACATTCAAAATAACCGCGTCCTCTTCCTCTTTGATAGCCACGTCCATGTCCTCTTTGCCAACTTCGAAAGCTTTGACTTTGATTTGCTTCATTCCACCCATTTTCATTTCTTCCATAGTTTCCTCTTCCACGAGAATTTGCAAATCTTCCTCTAAAGTTTCCTCCTCTTCCACGATCATGGTTTTTACCTCTTTGGCTTTCGAAATCATCTTGCTTCTCATTTAACGACAACTTTGACTTGAGGGCTTGTTCCAAAACTACTTCTTTCTTTTTCTTAGTAAATCTTTCTTCATGAGCTTGCAACGAGCCAGTTAGTTGATCAATTGTCATAGAATCTAAATCCTTAGATTCCTCAATTGCTACAACAATATAATCAAATCTAGAATCCAAGGAGCGAAGAATTTTTTTCAATGACACGAATATCAACCATAGTTTCACCATTTCTTTTTAATTGGTTAACTACCGACAATACCCGTGAACAATAATCAAAAACTAGTTCTGCTTCTGTTTTACGCAAACCTTCAAATTCCGCTCGAAGAGTTTGCAACCATACCTTTTTTACCTTTTCAGCGCCTTTGTATGTCATTTCCAAAATCTCCCATGCTTCCTTTGCCGAAGTAGCACCACATATTTTCTCCCACGCAGCTTCATAGGATTGTACTCCTTGGTATATCCAAAACAAAGCTTGTTGGTTCTTTTTCCTCCATCTTCTTAGATTCTCCTTTTGAGCTTGGTTTAACTCTTCTTCATTTTCTTCTTCCGTGTAGCCTTTTTCAACTATCTCCCATTCTTCTTGAGATCCAAGAAGAGCTTTCATTTGGATACTCCATTTGGCATAGTTATCTTTGGTTAATTGAGCAAACAAAGGAAAAAGAAATAGAGTTGTTCATTTGAACAAATTTAGGACACTAGATTAATTTGGCTCTGATACCAATTTGTAGAGTAAAAAATATAGGAGATAAAGTTTGACACCACAAGAACACAATTTTATTTTTATTTCTTGAATATTTTCTTTTTCCAACTTACAACTCAAAAGTAATGTCAATATAAAGATTAAGTTATGACATTCATAACTAGCTACATAACTACTTTATTAAACACTAAACTCTTCACCTTTCAAAACTCATGGTGGTTACTAGACATTAATCACCAAACTTTTCATCTTTTGGTAGTTACATGAATTAATAATAAACTTAAACATAATAATTATTCAAGTTTAATTTATTTTATTGCTAACAATTTTTAGCCAAAAAAAAGATTGCTACTTCTTAGTAATTACTTGCATATATTAACATCGAATTTCATAATCAAGCGCTAATCTATGTAAGTTTTGGTGAATACAGGTTGCTGAGAGTGAAAGGGTGCAACAGTTAAATGTGAACACAGGACATGAGTATAATGCATTACAAGCTTACCTTGCTGGGAATACACTTCAATTGAATATAATGGAACCTGTGGAGCATGCTCATTCTGCGTACTCCATTCCTCAGAAGCATTCTCTTCACCTTGGGTATACAGTTATAAGTCTATTCTACGTCTACCACGGTTTAGTGCTAGGACCAATTGTAGAAAATAGTAATTTTTTGTTTTTATAGTGTTTAGAATAGACATAATCTATTTTTATCATTAATAGTGTAAAGTTTTATATATTTTACCGTTTATATGTAGGGTTAAGTCTCATTTTGATCATCGAACTTTCAAATTCCTTTTGATTTAGCCATTAAACTATTTTTTGTCCCGATTTAGCCACTGAACTATTTTTTGTGTATATATATATGTATGTGTGTGTATATATACATACACATATATACATACACATATATGTATATATATATATATATATATATATATATATATATATATATATATATATATATATATATATATATATATATATATATATATATATATATATATATATATATATATATATATATAGGGGTGGGTTCAATGGAAAACCACTATGCACGTGAAAACTATGGAAACCTACGCATACCGTCCGATTTGGTGCGTTTCATGAAAAACACGGTGGCATGATCGTAAATAAGGTGATGCATCACGCGGGATTTTGATGCATCACGCGGGAAATTTGATGTATCACGCGGGATTTTGATGCATCACGCGGGGAATTTGATGCATTTGTGGTGGTGCAGTGCGGTTTTCACAAGTTTTCAGGTGCATTGTGGTTTTCAATTGAACCCCCCTCTATATATATATATATATATATAGATTCAGGTTCAAAAAGGTACCTCTCGAAATCAAGTGCACCCGAAGGTACCAACCTTAAAAAACTTTTTTTTAAATTTTTTTCTCATAACTATGTTTAATTTAATGTTATACGCATGATATATGAATTTCACATACATTCACACTTTCTGTGTCCTTAAAAATTATGTGAATGCTCAATGCATATTTATGTGAATGGTCATTTCACACAATGTGAATGGTGTGAATGACTATTCACATGATCTTTTTTTACCATTCACAAGATTTATGATGTTGCTTCTTTTGAAAAAAAGTCTTATAATGTTGTCTTATACATGTCTATTCAAAAATAATATATGTGAATGATCATTCACATTAAGGTACGCTGGGTACGCTGGAATCTTACAGGTACGCTGATGAACCTGATTCTATATATATATATATATATATATATATATATATATATATATATATATATATATATATATATATATATATATATATATATATATATATATATATATATATATATATATATATATATATATATATATATATATATATAGCCACTAAACTTCTTTTTACCGATTTATCCACTGAAAATTGTACAAATTTAACCACTAAACTATCATATTTTGTATGATTAAACTAGTTAATTTAGTGGCTAAATCACGATAAAAATTAGTTTAGTGCCTATATACATGAGACAAATCTGAAAGTTAAATAGTCAAAATTATACTTAACCCTTATGTATATAGCATCAACCTTTATTTACTTTTTCGTCATAAACGGTAAAAAGTACAAAATTAATATCATTAATGATAATAATAAATAATGTCGTAATAACCCGTAAAATACTAAAAAGTTTATGCTATTTTTGACAAGCATAAGTTATTAATATTATTTCCATCCACTAATGGAAATACTTTCTCAGGTGATTTTCATGATCGAACTGCAGAGATAACAACTTACCGATGATGAGTGTGATGGCATCATATGGTTTTATCTTAAGAATAAAGATCTGTTCGATGATAGACTACATAGTGTGGACGTTTGGGACGTCATTTATGTTAGAAATTGTTAAGTGTTATTAAACTTAAGACATCTATATTTTAATTATATGTATTTTAACTAATTAATTCTGGTACATGTATATATATAACCGGATAAGACTTGATGTAGTTATTTGGTAGTTACAATTCCCTCCAAAATTAACTACCTAATATGAACCATCACAATGGTTCATTAGCACCGATTAGTAATCTATATAAGGAGGAACCAAATATGTAATTTCAGTGTGTGTGAATAATAATATTAAAGTTAGTTATATTCTGTTTTTTTCCCTCTGTTTTCTTTCTTGACTCTCGAACACACTGCACAAAGAACAGAAACATACTGTTGTTTCTGTCTCTCGAATTCTCTCTGCACACACAGACTATTCGAAACTTTCTGCACATAGAATTAAGAATGGCAAGGCAATTGAAGGCTTCAACTTTCAGTAATTATAGAAGGCCTTTCACCCATGATCCCTACTCTAACAATTGGTATCAAAGCAGGCTTTGATTGGGACTGAATGAAGACACTGAAAGAGGATCATGGATGAGAGATAAATTACGCAGAATGAGGGAAAGAAGGCTAAGATTGCAGCGCTATGAAGAAGATCGAATGATCAAAGAATTGGACAGAAAAGAGAGACGCTCAAGATGTTACAAATGTCGAACCAGAGGGCATTATGCATGGGATTGCACAGCGACTGGATCATTGAAAGGAAAAGAGAAAGTTTTTGAGCCCACTGATGGTGAAGTGTCCGAGAACAAAACAGATGCAGAAGAGGAAGAATACACTCCTTCCTCTCCAAATCTGAAAATGGAACCCCTGAAACCATATGTCCAAAAATACAAAGAGAGGATATGCTTTGATGGTGAATATCTAGTACAAGGATCGGACAACAATGGTTGGGACAATTTCTGGTATGTAAACACTAAGATCTCAAAACACATGACACCAAATAAAGAATTGCTTAACAAGTTAAAAGGATGTTTTATTGTTGATACTCAGGAACACGAATCAAGTGTATTTTTTACACATGGTATTGGAGTTGTAAAATTGATAACAACTCACAATGAATACGCAATACCATATGTAGCATATGTTCCTGAAATTAACATCAACTTGCTTAGCATGAAACAATTGATCATGCAAGGTTTTGAAGTTGATTTTGAAGGTTTAACTTGTAAGGTGTCTCATGTGTTTGATCCTGAAAATAGAGTGAAGAGTACGTGTTGTTGATGAAAATGTTTTTAAAAGACAAGATGAATGTCTTGAAAAATATTTTGAGGACCTTGACAAATCCATTGATGTTGTCAAGACACAAGAAAATCAAGAAGATGATTGGGAAGTAGTTTCTTTGAAAATTGAAAGTATCGAAGAGTTTATCAAATTTTTGGATTTAATAAACAACAAACACCTTGTCATGGCTCATAAAGATTTGTTTAAAAAAGCATTTGAAAGAGCTTTAATTTGGTATCATGAGAATGTTACCAAATCAAAATTGGATTTGCCATTTAAGTTGTTTGGAGCAAAAGTGTGTTTGTTTGATCTTTACAAGATTGTTGAAAGCAATGGAGGCTTTGAGTGTGTTACATCAATAAATAAATGGGGTGGAATAGCCAACGGTTTAGGTTTTCCAATTGATTTCCAAAGTGGTTTGAAGGAGATCTATGTTGCATGCCTAGTACAACCTCAAGAATATTACAAATTCATCAAGGAAGCCGAGAAAAGGCATTGGGAACATTCAAGAGATTTGAATGACATGGGCACAACTAAGAGTGTAGTTGGCCAAGATGAAACAAGATTTGAGGGACGTATAGCACGAGGATGCAAAGATGTTGATGTGAACACAAAAGATAAAAGGTTGGTGGGTGAAAGATCAAGCAACAAAGAGGAGGATACCATTAATGTTAATTAAGATTTTCTTAATCATTTAATCATTTAATCATGAGGTCTAAAAGATATGACTATTTAATATTAATTAAGATTGAAATTAACTTGGTTGATTGAAAATTTTAATTACTAGAGGTTTCTAAAACAAAGTTCTTTTATGCGGCACATTTATTTTGAATTTTTGACCCACGTATTACGTGGATATTTTTAATTAAATTTAGTTATATATAATATGCATAAGTAAAAATAAAAACAAGAAAAACTATAATTGTGCTTATCTTTTATTATTTAAAGATAGAAAATAGAGTGTATTTATCTTTTATAAAAATAATAAAGTTTATTAATCTTTTATTTTCTACAATAATAAGTTGTAATTATATTTTTCAGTGAAACGTAGAGGCGTGACATTTGATATTCTTCTTTATTATATATAATAATAATAATAATTTCCACAACTAATTTAAATTATACATTTGAATTTAATTATGATTATTATGGATGATAATGATAGATATTTATTTTAGGTAAATATTAATTTAATGTGTTACAACATCTAATTTATTACTAATTCATTAATGAAATGTAATTAATTTAATGAAGTAATGAAGTAAATTAAGAAAAAAAGGCGGGAAAATGAATTTTTCGTGCACTGTAGAAGTGACACGTGACATGAAATGTTTTGCTTTATTATAGTATATAGATATAGATAGATTTATTTTGAATTTTTGATGCAGAGCCAGCAGGGGGAACAAAACTTTGATGCCTTTTATATGTAACTAGTCAGATAAAACGAGTACATAGGTTTTCTTTAAGTATAATTTGTGCCAAAAAAAACTATCTAAGTTTGATTTTTTAGCGATTACACCCTCAATCCTTTTCTATTGCACAAAAAAATCATCAACCGACTAAAACTCATTATATTTGAGTTTTTTTTTAAAACAAATTACACGTGACCGGTTACAACCTGCTGACATGTCATTTTTTAATTCTAACATTTTTTCTATGTAATTATTATTGTTAATATTCGAATTTGAGTTGAAACATTCGTCTCCGACAACCCCTACATCTCCGGCAACCATATGCTCCGGCAAAGCCTCCCACGTCGGCCCACCATCTCTGATGAACATCCTTACTATGAACATCCTTACTTCGGCCCACCATCTCCATACCCGTTAACCATTCGTCGGAAAAACATACATTGGAAAGACGTAACCCTTGTCTCTAGCTAGCTAATTCTGGCTCTGGTGAGCCCTCCTTCCTATGACACGAATGACAAAAAAAAAAAAAATCGAACCCGATGGAAAAAACAAAAGGGCAAATGACCGAAAATAGTAACAACTGACATTTAAACCTATTTAACAGGCCACCAACTTTTCAGTTTTCAAAAATAGTAACATTTTTTCAGATTTTTATCAATAATAGTAACATATCAAACTAAAAACATAAATCTTTTATATTATTAAGTTTTCTAATATTCCATAAACACCAAAATAAACCAAATTTTTACTCCAAATATTTACGGATAATTATTATTCGATTATTTATTCACAATTATATATAATATAAATGAAAAAAATACTATGAATCATTTCAATTTTCACTTTTTCCAACAAAAAACTACGAAACATCATTTTCTTAGTTTTTCCGAATAAAATAATACAAATCGTTTCATTTTTTTTAGTTTTTTCCAATCTAAATGGGTCATAGTTTTTTTTATTTAAAAAACAAAAAATCAAAATAAGTCTCAAATATTTTTCATTCATAAAACTATAAACCACAATGAGTCAATTTGTATTATTTTATTCGGAAAAACTAAGAAAATGATGTTTCGTAGTTTTTTGTTGGAAAAAGTGAAAATTGAAATGATTCATAATATTTTTTTCATTCATATTATATATAATTGTGAATAAATAATCGAATATTATTTATCCGTAAATATTCGGAGTAAAAATTTGGTTTATTTTGGTGTTTATGGAATATTAGAAAACTTAATAAAATAAAAAAATTTATGTTTTTAGTTTGATATGTTACTATTATTGATAAAAATCTGAAAAGAAGTTACTATTTTTGATAACTGAAAAGTTGGTGACCTGTATATTGATAGAAAAATAAAAAGTTGTTAATATTAATGATAAAAAATAAATAATGTTACTCTTAATGATAAAAATATCAAAACTTGTTACTATTTTTGGTCATTTGCCCAAAAACAAAAATCAGTCGGTTGAACCCGATTAAGTTAAACAAGGGGATCGGGTGTGTATGGTATTGATATTACCTGCCCCGTATACCCGATTACATAACCCGTTTAAATTCTCGAATACTCCAATTACTCTTTTAATAGCAACGTGCTATTTATATTGTGTGTGTGTGTGTATATATATATATATATATATATAGGTATGTATGTATATGTATATAGGGGTGGGTTCAAGGGGAAACCACTATGCACCTGAAAACTATGGAAACCTACGCATACCGTCCGATTTGGTGCATTTCATGAAAAACGCGGTGGCATGATCGTAAATAAGAAGATGCATCATGCGAGATATTGATGCATCACGCGGGATTTTGATGCATTTGTGGTGGTGCAGTGCGGTTTTCACAAGTTTTCAGGTGCATGATGGTTTTCCATTGAACCTCCCTCTATGTATATATTATATAAAAGATGAATATTTTTATCTGTTTTATATATTATACATAAAAACTATTATGTATAATTTAAAGAACTAATTTATTTATATATAATTTATTAAAAGAATATTTTTTTTTTGTTATCATTTGATAGGGATACAAATTTTACTTAATATTAGTATTGTAATTTTAAACACATGGACGTTTTAAGCATAAATTATAAACCATGTTGTTAAATTCATATCATTATTTATAAATGGGTTTCCCCGATTCCCCGTGGGTTTTCCCACGTACCCAATGGGGATCCCCGTTTAATACCCGTAGTTTTTTAAATAGGGACGGGGTTTTCATTCATCGGCCCGAACCCGTCCCGTTGCTATCCCTTGACCATTCCTTAACTGAAGAAGAAGAGGAATTCTAATGAGCACAAACAAGAAGAATTGAAGCTTATAAATCGTGCAAAATAAAAACACGACAAGAACAAACCAAATCTGAGTTTCCATTCACAAAGTCATGAATACGCTGGAGGCTAAGGCATCTGTCGGAGTTCACGTGCGGTTCTAACTTCAACCGATTTACAAATCTAATTTACTATCAAACAATCCAAAAATCTGATTTGAAATAAAGAAACACATATGTGAAATACTGTCAAGAAAACCCAAAAATAATTTTCAAATCAGATTTACTATCAAGCAAAGAAATCAAATCTGGTTTTCAAGAAAGAAATCAAAATATGAAACACTATCAAGCTACAAACCCAAAACGACTGAGACAAAGATGGAAGAATTGTCAAACCTAGAAAAACATTCATGTTCATAGCATTTGACAAATTTGAAACAAGAAAACTGAAGACTTGTGAAGACTGAAACCTTAAAACACCCAATCGATTTGGAAGACTGAAACCTTAAAACAAATTAGCCACGATTGATTCCTCAAATCAAACCCTAAAACAAATTTAAGAAATCGATGTTTAAACCTGGATGAGGAGATCCGGACAAGATCAGAAAATGAAGTGAAGTCATCTACAAAACGACGGTCGCTAGTCGCGGGTCAAAAAGCAGACATCAACAAAAGTCTGAAGGCAGATGAGTTCAAATTATTATGGTTCTACTTTAATTTTTATATTTTATTCTGTGGGTGTCTCTTAAGTATGACAACCTGTTATAACCACCGGTTACATCCTAAATTCATGATATTGTAACGGTTGAAGGATTTTTATGCAATAAAAAAATGATTTGGGGTTTTAATAAGAAAAAATTGACAATTTAGGGGTTTTCTAATTTTCTTGCACAAAATGTCTTTTTATAATCAAAGGATGATTTTACTAAACTAGTGACAATTAAGGGGGAAAAAACTAACAAGAAGCGAAGGCAAGCGTCAAACATGTCTTTTTTTTTTTTCTGGTTACAAAACAATTCAAATTACATTTCGAATTTCTATTTTTGACCCATGTAAAAGAGTTGAGCTGAATATCATCGAATCTTAGAAGCTGATTGATGTCTAGATGGAGAAAATCGATTATATATTAACTGCAAATTTACGTATAGTCAGCGTTTCAATGCAGTCAAGCTCTTTATCCATGAACACCTCCCCTCCCAACACACACACACACTCCCATACGAGACAATTACACCTAAGCACCGATCTTCCTCTCGTATGAAAGTGTTATATGTACGTACCAATATAACCATTAAACACGTAATTGTCATATCCAACATCTTTGTTATAAGATAATATCGTGTTTAGGATTGCTTCTATCCACTCATCAATTTCAATTAAATTGTGGTTAGGATTGAATTTTTTTTTAACCACCACCCCACCCCCCACTCCACGACTATACAAACATGAAACACCTCTACCTTTATACTAAAGCTTTTTCCTCAATGACCTTTCTAGCTAAGGTAGCAATTTGTGTATAAGTACGACCACCATTAAACATGTAAGATTCATTTCCAACCGTCTTCCTTATTAGATAATATCATGTTTAGGATTGCTTTTAGGTAAGAGGGGTGTTATGTAAGTGAGAGGTCACGGGTTCGACTCCCGTGTGAGGCAAGTCGAAATTTAGGTGGAAAAAGTAAGTTTTGGGGGTAAAGTAGTAGTTTAGGAGTAGGAGTAAGATAGTTTGCCGTTCAAAAAATAACTTAACTCGTCAATTTTCAGATGAATCATATCTTTAGCATGCCATAGTTGCCGACGCCATCCCGAAGACCAAACCTATGTGTACACCATGAATAATACATCTTCGACTAAAGGTCTATAAGATCGTTTTGTCGTTAAAAGAAATAGTTAAAGAGCGTCACACCTACCGGTTCTAGTGCCGGCCAAAAGAAAAAGAAAAGAGGTCTTTGTCACATTGACTTTGATCGATGAGTATCTAAAACTAGGACCCCTTCTAACAAATTTTTTATATAACATAAAAAAAAAAATATAAGTGCTGTTTTTTAGTGCATGAGGATAATAATCCAATTTGTTTCTTTATAATTAAAACTAGTTTATGAATCTACGTATTACGTGAATAAATTTTTAAAAAATAATTGGTTAGATAAAATGTATGCAAACCTTAAAATTAAACAATGTCATGTTAATTCTTATAAAAAATAAAATAAAAGTACCTTTATTTGTTATATACATATTATTTATTATCTATCATTTTAAATATAATGAAAAGTAGCATTTTTTAAATTTTGTAAAATTAAATATATATATATTTAATCGATATAATTTGAAAATTTAACTTTACGTAAAACATAATGTTTATAAATATTTTATAAATAAGTAAAATGTTATGAATATAATTTTATTAATATTGTATTAATTTTACTTTTTAAGTATTTAATATTATTTATATGATTTGTATTTATTTTTAGTATATATTAATAAATTTATAAATAAATAATATATTTTTCAGGTAGTTGTATTTATAGGTATATATAAGCTATGATTTGGATATAGATTTAAATTTTATCTATTTATTAGTATTTAAAGATATAAGAAATAATATATTATATTTATCTTTTATTTTATTTTACAAATAATAAAATGTAATTATCATTTTAGGTGGAATGTGGTCATATGTCAAGTAATGGATAGAGTTAACTATTTATTAATGTTTATTACATTTTAAAATAATGAATTGTATTTATATATTTTAAAAAATAATAATAGAGTCAGGTTCAAAAAAGTACCTCTCGAAATCAAGTGCACCCGAAGGTACCAACCATAAATTTTTTTTTTCTCATAACCATGTTTAAATTAATGTTATACACATGATATATAAATTTCACATACATTCACACTTTCTGTGTCATTAAAAACTATGTGAATGCTCAATGCATATTTATGTGAATGGTCATCCATGTGAATGGTCATTTCACACAATGTGAATGGTGTGAATGACCATTCACATGATCTTTTTTTACCATTCACAAGATTTATGATGTTGCTTCTTTTGAAAAAAAAGTAATGTTGTCTTATACATGTCTATTCAAAAAAAATATATATGTGAATGATCATTCACATTAGGGTACGCTGGAATCTTATAGGTACGCTGATGAACCTGATTCAATAATAATAATATGTATGTATATTTGAAATGATGAATTGTATTTATCAATGATGAATTGTATTTATCTTTTATTTTAAAAATAATAATATGTATGTATCTTTGAAATGATGAATTGTATTTATCAAAGATGAACTGTATTTATCTTTTATTTTAAAAATAATAATATGTTTGTAAACTTAAAACTAACCCATATAAATATTAATTATTATAAAAAAATACAATTGTATTTATCTTTTCTTATAAAATAATAAAATGTATTTATCCTTTTAAAATAATAAATTGTATTTTTTTTCTTTTCTTTTAAATATAATAAAGTGCATTTATTCTTTTAAAATAATAATTTGTATTTATCTATTATTTTTATAATAATAAGTTGTATTTATCTTTTATTTTAAAAATAAAAAGTTGTATATATCTTTTGTTGTGTAACGTGGAAGTGGTAAATATGCATTTAATGCTCTCTTTTATTATATAAGATTTATATCCCTCAGCTCTTAAATATAATTATTTTCACATATATTAAGTTTAAGCATAATATACTTTCGATTTTGATATGTTATAAGTATTATATTTTTATATGTATTATGAATTAAACTTTTCACGTCGGTCCATTTTGATAATTAAAACTATTTGTAGCACATCACTTTTTGGTAGTTAAATTTTCTCTAGGGTTGCAGCGTCCGCTATGAAATTTGTTACAGCGTTTACACGGTCGTGCTCCTGACTCTATGGAATAGACTCTAGTCTTCTGAGGTGTAGAGGATGCTTGTGACTGCTGCTGACTGGACTTTGATGAACTGAAGAATCTACTAGATTTCTGTTTCTTAGGCGGAGATGGACATGCAGGACTTATAGCCATCATAACGGGTTCACAACTAGAATCTGTGAATTCCCGCTCCACCATTCTTGCTGCTTCCACTATACTAAGATACCTTTTAAACTTTATGCTACTCATTTGTCTTCTATATTCTGGATTCAGACCCAGTCTGAATCGGTTTATCTTACATTTTTCTGTTGCTACTTGATATGACGAGTAGCCGTAAAGTCTCGAGAACTCATGCTCATATTCATCAACAGTCTTAGTTCCTTGTTTCAATTGCATCAACTGCATCTCGAGTTCGTCTTGTTTGTTTGTTGGACAGTATTTGGCGTTGAACATCTCCAAGAACTGCTCCCAGTCCAATGTCATAATTGCTTCCTCACCATAGATGCTCCTTTGTGTTTTCCACCAGGCTCTAGCAGCTCCAACAAACAGTGCTGTAGCGAACTTAACTCTATTGCTGTCCAGACATTCTGAGATACTGAAGATCTCTTCAGTATGACTTATCCAATCTAACGCTTGTATTGGATTTACTGTGCCTTCAAACGTTATGGCACCACTGGCTTTGAAGTCTTTGAATCTACAGCCTTTTGGCTGCACAACTCGTTGATTGACATGCGCATTATCAGAATCGGATTCGCTTGACTGTTCAGTTTGCTTCTTTTTATGTTTATCTCTCTTTTCAGTTTTCTTTATTGATTCAATTTGCTCTAGCATAAACTTGTTTTGTTGCTCATTATTCTGGGTTATTAGTTGTTGCATCATTTCTAGGACTTGCTCTGGGGTCATACCACCTGATGGTCCACCTTTTCCTGACATAGCTCTGAAATTCAAATCACTAAATATTTAGATCATTGGTCTAGCACATTGTACCCTTTCATGCCCCGTCCTACTAGTCTCTGAAACCTATCTTAGTTCAAGCCATCCTGTCATGATTGATACTATAGCATTGCACAAGTTTGAGATCATGTATTACACGTAATACAATGATTCACTCAAACTATTGCTCTGATACCATCCTGTGAGACCCAAGATTTCTCAAAGGTCTTAAGTCTAGTCCCAGTAGAAACGCAATATCAATCATGAAACTAAGATAAAATTAACAGTGCGGAATTAAAGTTAATTAGAAACAGAGACAAATTTAAGTAATAGGGTACGGACTTCTAAACTATCACATCAAAGCACAAAATATAGACTAGCCCCAAACCCCAAATCTCTATCATAAGCCAAGTACCAAGGTGTTGAAACAGCTTCTAAAGCGCTTCAAGCTCTTTCAGAGTCCTGACCTATGAACTAGGTCCAACCAATCCTTTGCCTTTACCTGAAAAATAAAGCAACAACGGGGTAAGCTTATTTGCTTAGTGAGAATGTAGAATTTCACGTTTAACATGCAATTATGAACGCGGAAAGCACATGCACTGCACTCGGCTCATGCACGGCTCAGCTCTATTGCTCATGCACTGCACTAGGCTCATGCACAACTCATATCTCGAAGGGACATTGGCCAATTTAATGCTCTTTTGATGCGCGTCTTTGCTCAGCTCCTAGTTATAAAACTGTTGTTGCTCTTGAGACTTTTAGACAAATTCATAAAGAATGCCGGATAATGATAACACCATACACACGCATCATTAGTGGGGATCAGCCACGTACTGGGCTAGCATCCAGTAATTGCTGTATGGGTATCATCAGAATGCTCAGCTCTAGCTACCCTCTGTGCTTTCATCACGTAAATCAGCACATCATAAGCCTAACATTAACCCAATACTGAGCAATAGTGGTGGTGTTAAGCTTAACAATCAAATGACTCGTCAAAGAATAGAAGCTGGAAGGAGAAATGCTCAGCTCAACAAATCATAGTAAATATACTATAATAATATATCAATAAGCTCAAGATCAGAATGCCAATAAAATCAGAATAAAGCAACAAAAGTCTCAATTCACATAATTTACAGTTAAAGTAAAATCTACAACTCACAGTTACTGGTTAATTGTACTTTCTGGCTCTGGCTCTGTTGCTCACAATATGTAGTGGATTAGAACCACTATCTGACTTATAGCAGACTTTCAGATGCTTGCCATTTTGTTTGTTGCTCAATCTGTTAATCATATCATTTCTGATATTTTATTAGCCTTTAAATCATTTGAATAATAAATTCAATGTTCGTTCGTTGGTCTTTAATCTCAAAATCCCATATCTTGATTATATGGTCATTAATCTTATTAGAATCTTTCTTTCATTCATTAAATCTCAAAAGATCTGTGTATATATATATTTATTATCCTATATATAATCATTAAGCTAATTATTTTGTTAATTTATGTGTTGTCCATGTGTTTTATTCAATATATTTGAATTTAGGGAATGAGGTTCGAATTTATGTAATAAATTCGAACATGTATCATCAAATCCGAACATGTATCATTAAATTCGAATGTATGCTTCGATTATATAAGTTTAAATTCGAATGGATAGTTAAATTCGAACCTATATTTAATGATTAAAATTAAAACTACATTCGAATTTAAGGGTCAAATTCGAATCTATATTCAAATTTAGCAACAAAAATCGAGTTTGTTCATGCATTTCGAGTTGGTTCTTGGCATCTCGAATTTGTTCATCTTTTACAGCTTTAAAATATACATTTCTAAGTTAAAAATCACGAATATGCTAAGCATTAAGCATAGGTTCAATTATATTATACATAATCTATCATATTCTAGTTAATACTCAAGCTAAATAGCTTTATTCGAATGAAAGATGGATAAACTCGAAAAACCAAAAATATAGAAGCTTAAAAGGTCGATTCTTACCTCAATTTCGTATGAAATCGCACATGTAACGGTAGATTGTTGTAGTACTCTTCGAGATCTTTCCGATGACGTATAGAACTCGATAATCGGCCGGTCGGTTTGGAAGAAAATTTAGAAAGAAGTAGAGAGAGAGTAGAGAGAGAGTAGAGAGAGAAAGTAGAGAGAGAGTCAAATTTCTTAATTATGTTATAATGAACCTTTAATTTGGTTTATATACATCATCAAGTTATACTTGTAATATAACCCACTATTACTTTTGTATCTTACATCTCTTTTATTTAATTATCCTTAATAATTTATTAAATCATAATTTAAATATTTATATAATTTAATTAAATATTTCATAACTTAATTAAATTATAATTCAAATAATGTAATAAAATTACATTATTGGTTTGATAATCAGATAATTAAGATTAGCTAAAGACTAGGTTGTTACAGAATGGGCTCCACCACGCACAAACTTCGTCCTCGAAGTTAGCTTTGTTCGAACAGACTTGGGTAGATAGCTTTTATGATATCTCTTGATTTCCCAAAACTGATGCGAACCTTTGTGGTGTTTCCACTGAACGAGCACCATCTGTATTTCATGATTTATGTTTCTTTGAGATTCACAAGCACAAGAAACTCAAATTTCTCCTCGGAGTTTATATTTGATTCAATGTTTCGCTGTTATGTAATTGTCGTTGGCAAAATGACATGTGCCTTCAAGTAACGCTGTTCTTGGCAATTCGATGGCCAATTTAATTTTTATAACTTTCTTACGTCATTACTTAGGCCCAATTTCATATCAGATGGAAAATAATTAAATAAATAACGTAACATATATAAAGCTAACACTACTATGGTTCAAAAGTGCTATTACCAAGGTTAAATGGTCTATCTTTATTTACTAATTCGAATATACAATTCAAGCAAGTTTACAGCCAGTATGTTATGCTAGTAGCATGCCAAAGTATATTAGAAACTTGGAGAAAGTAGAACATATGACTCACATTTCGAGATTCACTATTGCTTTCAATTAATTCAAATATCAATTTAGTCACTAAGACAATTTATTAGCTGACTCATGTAATGATGTTGAGCATTTTAGGAATTCTAACTTATCCTTCATACCCTCAATATGTGAGCTTTATGCCTCATGCCATAATCAATTCAGCTAATAACTCAATACATTAATTAGCTCATATATCTCTTTCGTTTGATCTTGAGCTGGTTGTGGCTTTTTAAATCTCACATCTGTATTATTGCAAAATTTTCATTTGCTAACTTATGCAATCACTTAAGAGGTTTTAGGACTTCTGATTATCAGTTGTATATTCACTATGTGGACTTTTGAGATTTAAGTTATATCTCATTCAATTCAGCTAGCATCTATACATATCAATTAGCTCCTATTTCTTTTCTTTTGCTCTTGAAACAGTTACAGCGCTCTTTGGGAGTCTGATATCTGTACTTTATGTTTCTTTTATTGATGATGTTAAAATCACCAATCGCTTAACTGATTTTTGATTTATGTTGACTGTTGTGAAAACTTCTAATTTCTTTGCATTGACAAACAAATGGAATAAGAATTCTATAGTCATGTCCTGGTAGAATTCTAATTATTATGATTAGTGTTGATGTGAATTTCACTTCTGTACGTCCAAATTATAAAATTCAGTTTAATTTGGGACATATGTTATCCTGGGTGACTAATGTTGGTGAATTTGGGGAAGGATGTTTCATGATTACAGATTTAGAAAGAATATTTCATTTCAAAACATTACAGACAGAGAAATAGTTCCTTTAACCACTCATAATAATCAAGTTAACAATATATCAAAATTGTTATCTCACCCCTTGAAATTAACAATCTCTCCCTTCTTATACATTTATCTCCCCCTCACAAATGACAAAAAAATGTTCCTAGATTTTCAACCTGAACATAAGAAAATGCTTGAATTATTTGTAAATCACAAATCCAGGCTCACATAGAATCCCTATTACAATATACATAGTCTATGTCACCTACACTCAGCGCTGTCATGACATTAACACTCTTAGGACTTCCAAGTAATCATAGTGAAATTCTTTATCAAGGAAGAATCACTCATATTTGTTCCGGCATTGTCTCGGTAGACAAGCTTGATATTTCAATTTCAACAATTCAATTCTCAATAACAACAATTAAGAACAAGTAGATCAAACACAATCTGTCGAATGCTTATATTGATGAGAGAAGAAAATATTACATTGAGTTCTTGAATGTCTTGCACATCACACTTTCATCCGTGTATCCTAACAAAAGTATCTACTCCTATTTATACACACTACAACTATTATGTATTTATAAAATAACCCCTGAACTTATTACAACTAATTGTTTTCATCTCTATTTATATTTGTACCCAACAATCTCCCCCTTAGAGATGAAGCAATTATTTCAATTAAAGTTCAAATCAGGAACTTCAATGCTTTTCTTTTTTCTTCTCTTTGATCTCTGAGCTTCTTTGTCTCTTTCTGATCTTCATATCTCTTAATCTCTGATCTTCTGTTTTCATTTGAGCAAACTCTCCCCCTTCAATCATGAACAACTTTTGATTCTCTCCCTTGATCAACTTAATTAATCATAGACAACTTTATCATCTTTCGTCTTTAAATCTTCTGCAGTTGTCAGCAGTTGTCTTGATTTGTTGTTGTAATTGACTTCAAAGTTGTTTTGAAACTACTCAGCAGTTGTCTCTGAAATACAGCTTTTCTTCCCCTCATGATGATCATAAAAAAATATGAACATCATACAAAATCTTCAGATACGTAGATGTATTTTCAGTATCAGAAATACAACAACAATTACAATGACAATTACAATTTAGAAATATTACAAATTGTATCTCTCCCCCTTAAAATGATATCCTCTCCCCCTATTCTTTTCAACTTTAACACTCCCCCTCAAATTTATAAATTTTCCTTTCAAAACAAACAAAGCTTTTCAACTTTGTGAAAAATGAAACTCATTCATTTTTAAGAAACAAAATCCAGGTCCACATAAGAGTCCTGTTTGCACAATAGACAAAATCTATGTGACCTACTTTCAGCGCTGGCGTGATGTTAACACTGGTAGGATTTCCAAATACTCATTGTGAAATCCTTTATCATGAAAGAATCACTCTTATTTGTTCCGACTTAGTCACTTTGGACTAGCAGTTTATAGTCACGCAGACTCTCAGAATCGATGTGTCCTAAAAGTGTATATAATCAGCTCTAGACACAATGTGCATTAAATGAAGTCGGAGACCGGAGCAAATGTCTTCCTTGTTTCACTATCAATAATATCCAAATGATATTTAGAGAGAAATGTGTTATATCTCCATGATTATTGAAACAATGCTCTTTTGAGAGATAATTGAGTGGTTGGTGGGGTTAAGTGCATGCGTCACTGGGTCCATGACGTCTTTTTCAATATCAAGTCGCCTAGGGCTTGATAGATTATGTGGTTTACCCAGCAGACACAATATAGGTAGGCTCAACTCTCATCTCTCTGCATTTTTCAACTAAGCTCCCTCTGGCTCACTTTTCAGAAATAAATTCAGTCAGCTTTATAGCGAAAGCTTGATCTGATGCACCACCATATCCTCTCACTATACCATTCTCATTTACATTTTACCTCTGCTTGACCCTGTCAGTATCCCTTGATAACTGACACTTCTCAACTAATATACCTAAATAACCCTCACCCACACAAACTACAGATGATTTGCTTCTTGGGTTGGTCTTCCGGTTCTGTTTAGACCATGGAAGCGATGTTTATGCCTATCACACAATTAGGTGCATAATCAGAGTCAAACAAAATAATCTTAAGCAGTTCAGCTCATGAGATATCATATAAAGAATGATTAAAGTCTTCAGCTCAGATGAATTAGGAGATGAAATTCAGAATGAATATGGGGAATGATGAATTGAGAAATATCAGAATGAGATGTAAAATCTGATATAGGATATGAAATAAATCATATTTTTAAGAAAGAATCAGCTCATGGGAGAATTTAGTATGAATGAATCAGAAAAATTATAACAAAGAGAACCTTAGAAAGTAACGAGATTATGAAAAATCAAAGAGATTAGATCAATTAACCTCAATGATATGTTCAGAGAATCAGGGAAAAAAAATCTCTTCAGCTTAAAAAAATTATGTGTGCACAAAATGTGCGTGAAAATTACACACAGTTTTTGAAATACGTCAGCGTTAGAGTGTGTCTGAAACTCCCCCTGGAAATAAGCACACAAAGTTAGTCAACTCATAGAAAATAAATTACGAGCAAAAAATTGTATAATAAAACTCACTCTTTGTCAATTCAGCTTCAGAGTTGAAATTCAGGGCAAGAATTTCAGAAAGATTTGTCTTTCAGAATCGGGTTCTAATCGGAAACTATTAGAAGCCTTTGTTGCGGAATCTCGGGTTTTAGTCAGATGTAACTGAAAGCCTTTAGCTCGGGTTATGTACTGAGAAGTACAAATGCCATTTCATTAAGGCTCGGGTCCTGAACTGAAATGAGCAGGAGCCATATGAGTGAAAATCGGGTTCTGCACTGATATGTACAGAAACCATTTCCATTGAAGTCCAGGTTCTACACTGATGTGAGTAAAAGCCTATTATCTGCAAAAATCAAGATGTCTTTGGTATCCAAACAGATTTGGATCCAGACTTGTTAGCACTTTTTGGGTACCCATCTTAAAACGGGTTTTGGTATCCACTTGAACTTTGGTTTAGGTACCCATTGCAGGTTATATCTCTTCTCTTCTTTCTCAAATTCAGAAAACAAATGTCTTTGAGTTTGATGAAACTGAATATCTGAATAACGAAAGAAATTTGAGCTTGAACAATCAAAATTTTGCACACTCTTCTTTCTCAATAACTATCCGGTGCTAGCCTGTTTCTGATAATACTTGGTATTATTCTGAGTGGGAAGATGTTATCTGATAAGAATAACCAGTTTTCTCAGAAACTTTTAAAAAATTTGATTTTGAAGATTCACCAGTGTAAATCTTGACCAGAAGTTTTTCAGTTATTTTATCTTTGCCTTTGTGTATCTTTAATAGTACTTAAGTTTAAGATCTGAAGATGAATCAAACTTAGGAGTTTTACTTAGATTCTTAGCACTTTCGAAAGATAAATCAGATTGATCAACTTTAGGTTTTAACAAACTGAAGAAATCTTAACCTCTGATTCATTTGAAGAAGGAGAAACATTAAGCTGTTTAGTAAAATGAAATATATGATCTTCTAATCCTTTCATAATGACCAAATATGAATTTTTGTCATTATCAAATAATTTGTAATTAGTTTTAAAAGATTGTTCTTTAATCAAGAACATCTTTCTTTCATCTTTAAACAATTTAGATTTTGCTTTGAAATATTGTTCTTTAAGCAAAAACTCATTTCTTTCCTTCTCAAGTAAATCTCTGGTTAAAGACAACTCATTTTCAAGAGCAAAAAACTCTTCAGATTTGTTTGTAACATTACTTTGATCAGTATGATTTGTCCTAAAAAGTGTTTCTTCAAAATATTTAACTTTCTTGTATAACTCAGATCTTTCAGGCAAAAGATATTTTTAACTGAGTTGCATTCTGAAAATTCTATTGTTTAGACTCATCATGTTCTTTTGTTAATTCAGATATTCTCAATTTAAGAATATTATTCTCAGAATTCAAATCCTTTTGTGTTTCTTGTAAACCTAAAAAATTTCTTCTTTCAGTCTAGATACATCAAGTAAAGCAAAAGTTTTATCTGTATTTAAATGAACAAGAATGTCATAATTATTCTTACGAATCTTTTCAGATTCAGTAAGCTTAGCAATCAGCTCAGACTTTAAGAAATGTACATTTGCCATTGTGAATTGTTGATATTGAACTTTCAAGATCTTTTATGGACTTTTGATGAGTGATTTCTGATGAAAACTCTATGAACACGGAAAGATGTATATGTGAATGATAACTTGTTGAAAATCAGCTCTGAATTGACTTTTTGACGTTGAAATTTTAGTTATCTGTAGAAAAATGCCCGTAACTTTTTCTGTAGTCGAACTAGGCCTCGGAAATTGAAACAGAAATATGTCAGAGAGGGATGTCTTCCTTATTTCAATATCAACAATATCCAAGTGATATGTCTATAGAGTATATGTTATAATTTCGTGAAATTGAAACAAAAATATTTTAAGAGATAACTGAGTAGCCCGGGTTCAATGCATGCGTCATTGGGCCCATGACGTCTTGTTTAATACCTAATTCCAACACATGGAATTTGGGTATAGCGTGATATAACATGACAAGGCAGAATGTGGGTATAGCATGATATAACTTGACTGCCGCCATAACCACACAAGGATGAGACATAGTAATCAGAATAGGATGATGTCCAGGCCACGCTCACACTTTTAGTGGAAGCTATCCACTCAATACTGGGCTAGCTACTAGTAGACTACGTCGGGGGAGCATCAGAGTAATCAATACCAAGTTCAATAGAACTGGTGACATAGCAAGGTCTAGAACAATAGACCGACACTGCTAAATATGTTAAGCTGAAAACAATACATCAAAGATACGAGCAATGATGAAAAGCATAGTAAGAAAAGTCATGATAGCAATATCAACTTGTAATAATAACTGAAATGAACTGTAAGTATAATGTGTGCAGGATGATATATCAAATAGCTATCATGATCCACAGGGCATCACCTTACCATGGTGAGCACAGGTCACAATCCAGCTGAGCATAAATGGATGCCAAAATAAACTATCAACAACAATATGTCTCAACCAGAATCAGACATGTAAAACTGAATATCTATAACTCACAGTGTTTACTGAATTAAGCTGAGCTGTTGAGTTTAGCTTTATCAAGCGGATTACTCCGACACCTGAGTTATCTCAGGATTTCACTTTAGACTTTGATTTTCAGGACTTTGTCTTGGCTTTACAAACTCTGACTTACTTTTCAGTACTTTAACTTTATTACTTTATTCAGAATTTATCTGAACCTGTCTAGAGTTTATCATTGCAAGATTATTAGCTTTAAGGCTTTAATTAACATGATTCTGATAACTCATAAGCTTTTATGTCCTTTTTTATGGACATGTGTGACTTTTATTAAGTCTTTTAAGCTTTTATTTGCACTTTTGAATCCACATTAAGACATATATGAACACCTCGTAAACTTATTTGATGGTTGTGTGTTCATATACTTGCATGTAATTTCACTTCAACGCGTATGCTTTATCATGGTACTAAATATCATGAAATGTGAATAAATGTGATTTCAATTGAATTGTTATAACTCAATTCACATGTACGTATGTTAATTGTCATGTTTATATCATATTATCTCCATTTAAGACTTAAATTAAAAGTTTATAGACGTTGTACCTTATATCAATCCTAAGTGTGTTTTGACATTTATTTATAAAAATGATCACTTTTATATGTTCATACCTTTCCAAGTTAAAGTAATTATATACATTTTCAATTTTGACCACCAACTTCTATTTATTTCTTTCTTTTTAATATTTGAACCTATACGTTATAAATAATTGTTGGTACACCCTGTGTGATGATAGCAATCAGGGTATGTAATAGATAGTCTTTTGTAATAGATCAGACTTTATTAATACAAGTCATATATGTTTGACCATGATTGTGTATGATGTTTACATTTGTATGATAAGTTCTAAGAATAAGTTTAAAGGCTAGGGTTCGAACTTATCCATACCCTGACGAACTTAGTGAAGCTAAGTTCCCAGGGTACTGGACAAGTTCGTGGGCTTGGGCCTAAACGAACTTAGTTGGTTAAGTTCGAACTTAATTAGTATAATTACATGCTAATTCGTTTCATTAACGGACTTTGGCGAAATTAGTTTTCAGAGCTTGTATTCGTGCACGTACTAGCTAGAAGTGATTTCAGAGAGTGTTTTGGAGGAATACACCGTGTCGGGTCGTTCGTTGTATCGACTATCATAGTGTTTGTCTCCGGGTTCCGTGCGTGATCGATCCGTTAAGCCACTAATGAGGATTCCGCACTCGTTGGACGGCGTTGCGTCAAGATTAGATCCGTGACAAAGGTGACCTAACATGTGGTATCAGAGCCATTCGAGTGTTCTTCGCGTTTCGACGAACATTCTTGGTTTCTTGACATTTTTACCGGATAAATCACTGTTTTCGAAGTTTTTCAGAGTTCTACAAGCAAGGTTACGGGGAAAAATTCTTATTAGTTCACTTTTTCAGTCGAAATCAGTGTTTTTAACATTAAAAACATTGGTTTAATCTGAAATCTTGAAAAAAATCGAATTTTTGGCCGTTTCTCGAACTTGCGGCGCTCGAACTTAAGGGGTATATTAGGGTTCTTCGAACTTGTCAGAATACGCTCCTCACGAAGTTGTTTTAGGGTTTTTCGAATTTAACTGGGTTTCGAACTTGTCAGAGCATTCGAAGTTGTCAGAATATTCGAACTTGCTAGAATTCGAACTTAGTTGGAATTCGAATTTGTGCTGATTCGAACTTGTCAGAAGTTCGTAGGGTTTCTCGAACTTGATTTGGTTCGAATTTGTCAGAGCATCTAGGGTTTCTCGAACTTGCACTCTTTCGAACTTGTTGAGTTCGAACTTAAATCATTTCGAATTTAATTTACAAAACGAATTTAGATATAAAATTATTCGAGCTTGAATAAGTCCGAAAGATATGTTTTAAATTCATTTTATAATTAAATAATTTAAGTTCGAAAACAAAAAGTTTTTAAAGAATGTCGAGTTTGCACAAATTTCTAGAAATGGACCATGATGTTAGGAAAGCAAATTCTCCACCCAAGCTAATGAAGTTGGAAGATTACTACTGGTGGAAGGATAGGTTTGCTGACTTTGCAACATTTAATGACATGAGTATGTGGATATGCATTGATGAGGGACATGTTCCTCCTATGCAAGAGCTTGAAGGCCGATTAAGAGTTTTGACGTATCAGAACATGAAGGATGACGACAAAAAGATTTATGAGGCCGAGAACCGAGCTTTTTCGTCTATCAGAATGGTGCTATCTCAGGAGATCCTACACACACTGAGAAATCACATGACTTCTAAAGAGCTTTGGGATGCTCTAGAGAAGAGGTGTGAGGGAAATCCCAGAGTACGTAAGGCGAGAATAGAAATGCTAAAGCAACAGTTTGCTATCTTCAAGGCACTGAAGAATGAGACACTAGATGAGACGATTACTAGATTTTATCATCTTCTGATTGAACTTGATAATCACAATGTTGAGCATCAAGAAACAGAGAAGATAGAAAAGCTTCTGGATGCTTTACCGGCTAAGTGGGAAATGTACACGACACTAATAAAGCATGATGAAGAGAAATTTGAGACTCTTACTCTTGAAGGGGTTATTGGAACATTGTGGGCCTACAACTTCAAGTTGTAGAAGAAGGAACAGGAATTTGATTAAGTACAAGATCTGGAAATGTACTTCGGGAAGTCAAGGCCGTCAACTTCTAGTGAACTAAAGTCAGGGGCCACAACATTCTATTTGGGAGAAGAGCCAATACCTTTTTTTTTTTTGAACATCAAAAGGTAGAACCAACCAGAAGCTTCGGCAATGCCATCACCCCCGAAAGGAACACCAACGATTTTATTAATAACCAGAAGCTAGCAAGGAGCTAGCGAAATCTTACATGGCAGAAAAGAAATCAGAAAAATGAAGAGGGATAAACAACCCACAAAGACCACAAAAGAAACTTACAATTAGCTCTAAATTTAAGCCACGAGAAAAGATTTGCTTGCATATCATCTATAATAGACGCAACATCGGAACTCCCATTTTTGAACACTTTCGCATTTCTAGCTTTCCAAATAAACCATATCGTGCTCCCAACCACACATTCCAAAAATAATTGACTTTTTTTCGATTTCCCAGAAGCAACCACACCTTTTATTATTTGATCCAGCGACTCGTGCAGAAAATTGGGGATGTCACACCAAGACAAAATCCTTTTCCAAATCTCAGAACTTAACTTACACGAATAAAATAGGTGCTCTTCGGTTTCATATTCCAATTCACAAAACGGACATAAAGGAGAGATAGATGAGATATTTCTAGAGATTATATTCATCCTAGTCGGGATCCTTTTGAGCATTACTTTCCACAAAAAACAATTCACTCTAGAGGGTAACCAATTATTCCAAAAACACATAGTGTTTATCCCCGACAACGGAACACCTTCTAGTAAAGCTCTCATCGAACTGACCATGTATCCCCCCGATGAATCCCCATTCCAAATCCATTCATCTTTTCCATTACTTAACACCACATCTTTTAAAAAATTTTCTATCTCCTGCTGATCCTTGGACATGCTACTATCAAAAACATTACCCACCCAATTCCACTTAAAACTCAATACATCACCTACATAAGACAAACGCATATTCACACTACAGGTTTTATCTGATTCTAAGTCAAAAAGCTTAGGAAACTTTCTGCACAGGGAGATACTGCCAATCCAAATATCAGTCCAAAAATTGACAGATCTACCATTTTTTACCACCCGAGAGAAAAAATCATCAGGATGTAGATTGTACATGGAAATGGACATACCTGATTTAACAATATTTAACCAAGGACCAGCAGCACTTCTTTTTGCCATAGAGCTAGAACATCGGCCGTCAGAATTGTGGATGGATTTAATGACTCGGACCCATAATGCATCGTCTTCCCTTTTAAAACGCCACCACCATTTGAATAATAATGCGATATTTGCAGCTTTCAATGATCCGAGACCAAGCCCACCCAACTTTTTAGGGGCAGTCATTTTTTCCCAGTTAACCCAATTGATCTTAGTATTTCCAGAAGCAGCAACACCCCAAATAAACTTCCTTCTCATTTATCTAACTCTTCGATTATCTTCAGCGGTGCCTTATACAAAGACAGATAATATAATGGTAAAGAATTTATCACAGATTTACAGAGAGTAACCCGCCCCCCAAAAGAAATGTTTTTCGATTTCCAAGATGATAATTTTTCCCCCACTTTATCGAGCACCACCTTCCAATGTTTTGTGTTAGACATGTTTGCCCCAATTATCAAACCAAGATAACTAAACGGAATTGATCCCACACCACACTTTAGCATCGAAGCCATTCGACAGACCGCATTTTCATTTACTCCAATCCCAAACGCTTTACTTTTTGCAAAATTAATTTTCAAGCCAGAAGCAAGGTGAAAACAGTTAATAATTCTCTTAATGTTCTCCACGTTAGAATCTCTCCAATCACCCAAAAAAATCACATCATCTGCATAAAAAAAGTGAGAAACAACAGGACCATTATTTGGCATTTTAATACCTCGAAAGATATCTTTTTGAACAGCCGCTTCCAACGAAACATGGAGACCTTCCATTACAATGATGAAGAGAAAACGCGAAAGCGGATCTCCTTGTCTTAAGCCTTTTGACACAGGGAATTCCGCTGTTGGAGATCCATTAAGCAGAACAGAAGTTCGAGCTGAACAGAGGCAACCTTTTATCCATTTCCTCCAAGTCCCGCCAAAATTCATTTGTTCCAAGATTGAATCCAGAAAACTCCAACTAACCGAGTCGAAAGCTTTTTCAAAATCCACTTTGAACATGAACATCTGTTTCTTAGATCGCTGTATCCATTTGCAAATCTCACCTAACATGAGAGGTCCGTCTAGTATTTGTCTTCCTTCAACGAAAGCTGATTGTTCATAGCTTACAACCTTACCGATCACCTTTTTAATTCTTTCAGCGAGAAGCTTCGCCACAATTTTATATAAACTACCAATGAGACTAATTGGCCTAAAATCTTTTAGCCCCAAAGGATCCTTCGATTTTGGAAAAAGCGATAAAAAGGATGAATTGCACCCTTCTGAAAAGGAACCCTTTCTCTGAAACTCCTGAACCATACGCACTACATCCCCTTCAATGATTTCCCAGCAACTTTTAAAAAATTTAAAAGAGAAACCATCTGGGCCTGGAGCCTTTTCACTACCACAATCCCATACAGCCTTTTTAATTTCTCCCACAGAAAAGTCTGCAGAGAGATTTGCTTTTTCAGCTGCAGATAATTTTTTGAACAAGGGGCTGATTAGTTTTGGCCTTTCTTTCTCATCTTCTTTGAACTTTTCTGAAAAGAAACGAGCTGCCTCTTCTTTAAGTCTTTTTGGCTCACTTACCCACAAACCATCCATTAATAATCCGTTAATTCTATTCTTGCATTGGCTAGCCCTGATCATCCCATGGAAAAATCTTGAGTTTTCATCTCCATCGATCATCCACTTGATTCTGGCTTTTTGTTTTAGATCCAAAATTTTTGCCATTTCACAACTTTTGATTTCTCCTTTCCACTCTTTCCTACTCAATAACTCCTCTTCCGACAACACTCTATTTTCTGCCATCATTTCTAACTTGTCAACCTTATCTTTGAGATCTTCAATTTTCATTCTTTCCTTGTCAAAAGTTTCCTTTCTCCAGATTTTCAAGGCATTCTTTACTGCTTTCAATTTACTTGCCAGAATTTTATCTGCTCTGCCATTGTATTTACATGAATGCCAGGCCTTTGCTACTACAGAATTAAAATCCTTATGATAAATCCATGAATTGAAGAATTTAAAAGGAGAATGGCCAAAATCATTACCCAGACAAGAGAATATAATTGGGCAATGATCCGATTTATCCCTAGGCATCACCAAAGCTGAAGCAGAAGGCCAATTTTCCATAAACTCATGAGATACAAAGATTCTATCTAATTTGCTCAACACCGCCCCATCTTCACTCATCCAAGTGAATCTTCTACCACCCAAAGTGACTTCCAGAAGACCTGCTTCGGCAATAAAACGATTAAATCTATCAGTAGCAGCGGGGGAGAAGGATGAACCAATTCTATCATCTCGACACCTCAATTCATTAAAATCACCCATCAAGATCCAAATCCCTTTCCTGGATAATATAAGAGCAAGAAGATCATCCCATAATTTATATCTCTCCTTAACAAGCCGAGAGGCATAAATATTAGTAATGCAGACATCACAATCCAAACCTTTTAACCTACCAGAAATTATAAGGAAGTTCAAACCTTTAGTAACAGAAGATTTATTGAATACTGTCGGATCCCAAACGCTTAATAAACCTCCCGAACGGCCTTGTGCAGCTACTGTCTCAAACTCCATTTCTCGCAACGAGTGCGGAATCCTCGTTAACGGGTTGACGGTAACAACTCTCACTAGGAACACGGAGACTATCAATAAGCTGTACGAACTACGACGGACGCACCTACGAATTGATTCTCTCCGAAACAACACTAAAACTGATGATAAACTCGAAATCGCCTTTTGCTTAATCTCTCTCGAATTCTGCAAAAAGTCTAATAATTATTCGAGTCTATCCCTAATTATAGAGGCTAATTCGAGTCTGCCATGGGCTAAACTCGAATCAGGCCCAAGGCCCATTCGAGTTTGTCCCCTCTGACACTCTCGAATCTGCCTACTGGAACACATTCGAATCTGCTATAGATTCGAATCTGCTTAACTTGTGAATTCGAATTTAACCTAAATTCGACTTTCACATATTAAACCTGTATTTGAAACTTATGTTTTTAACTTATGTTTGATTTTATCTTTGATCTTTATGTTTGAACTTCTTGTAATACGTTACATTAAGTTCAAACATACAATCAATAATAATTATCAAACATATATAAACATATATATCAAACACTTGCTAATACCACAATGTTGGATCACTTAGACTGCTATCGTCACACAGGGTGTACCAACAGACTCCCCTTGACGATAGCTTCTAACAATTCACACATTTGATTAAGTACTTTGTTTATTATCTATTCAAACTGCTGCCAGCATACAAACCCTTCTCAATACACACTTTAACTACATTTTCATACTTTCTAGCCTCACTATCCATATGAGTGTCGCTTGAGATCTTATGAACATGTAGCACTTGAATGTCATCTCTAGAAAGGTTTACAAGGTGAAGGGGATCATAGACTCTAAGAATCACTTTTTCTTCAAAATCTTCCATCACAGCTTCTCCCGTTTCACTTTCCACATACCACCAGTTTAGGTTTTTCATGACGTCCTGTGGCATTGGCTTGAGTGGTACCTTTCTCAGACATCTCACTGGTCTGTATTGTATCTTCATCCATGGACGCCCAGTCAGAGGATCAATTCGAGAATGATCCATTACTCGTTTACCTATCCGAGGATTGAGACGTTCGAACTTCCTCGACCTTCCTTCTTTTCTTATGATCTTGGCAATTATTTCAGCATAAGGATCGTTACCTATATTGATTAGCTCCTTCCAAGCTAACGCCTTTATCTCAATCTTCGGCAAGGAGTTGAATACTTTCAGAGTTTTCCTGAGATACTGGAGACCATCTTTTCTTTTGATAATGAATAGCTGCAATTCCCGGTCAAAGAACCAGCTCAATATACTTCCGGATAGCTCTCCAGTACCTGGTACACACATCTTTTTCTTCAACTCTAACTCCTTTTGCTCTGACCTGAACCATAGCTTTCTTTTCTCTTCATTGGTAAGCTCTCTGGCAGGCTCTTCTATTGATGAATCAACATTTAAAGCAGCATTGACTACTTCTATGTTAATCACATTATTTCCATATATCATATAAGTATCTATGATTGGGTTTTGCTGAACGATGATATCATTGGCTTCATCATCTTCATCAGCACAAACCTCATCATTGGATTTCCAATCTGCTATATCTTCGGGAACAAATTCTCCTTCTTCTAACTCCTCCATATCATCCTCAAAATCAAAGCCCAGGTCCATAGGGTCATCGTCGAGATCCATTAGTGCTTCAATCATCTCATTTATCTCCGACTCTGTGGCTTTGGATGAACTGGCCTCTCCTTCATGACGTCCTGATTGACTCGGCTCCCCCTGAGTCTCAGCATCCTGAGCAGCAGAAAAATCTACTGGCTCATTCTGTCTTTGCGTGCTGGGATCATTGCCATTGCCATCTTCATTATTATCATCATCATCCCTCGGCAGCTCCACTTGATCATGACAGCTTGTCTCCCCCTGAGCCTTTATATTTTTCATTAATTGCTCAATCAGGGAGCGCATCGATCTTATCTCGGCCGCTTGATCAGCTACAAAAGTTTTGAGCTCTAAGTTATCTTCATGAACCTTATCAACAGTCTTCCTCAGCTCGGCATTCTCAATATCTAGATTTGCATTATGCTTTTGTACTTCAGCGAGAGCCGTTGTCAGGCCAAATATTTGAATCTGCTGGAAGTCAACTCTATCATTTAGCTCCAAAAACCTTAGATTCTCTGCGTAGGTGGATGAGGTGGATGGAATGGATTGTATTGGGATCGGAATGATGGGTGATGGGATGTACTGTGCAACTGAAGCTGAGGCAGCTCCCTGCATAAAACGATGACGCTTAGCCCTTTGCCTTGTCAATAACGGAGCAACTTCTTCTTCGAAATCAGAGTCATCAGACTCCCGTGATGCTCGTCGACGTGAAGCTTCTTCAGTCACTACTAGCCTCGATCCATAGGTTCCCATTTGGACAGATGGTTCTGCAGTGACAGATTCTGGAACTTCAACCTCTATCTCTTCCATCTCGTCAGATTCAGTAGCTGAAGATGACATGCCATCACCTGTTTGCTCAGGTTGATATTCATCGACTTCCCTGAGAACATCATCTTCTCCTTCCGGAGGCTCTAGCAATTGATCAACAAGTTCAGCAGTTATTTCTTCATTAGCATGAGGTCCAGAAGCCCAGATTTCCTCCAATGTTTGTGCTATCTGCTCAGATTCGGGTTGTGCACCTGAAGGCCCTGCCTCTTGTGCCGCTTGAGGTTGACTAGTCGAAGGCCTACTTGCCTGAGTTTGACTCGCTGCTGATCTTTGGCGTCTCCTCTGTTGCTGAGCGCGCGGTTGTTGCTGTTGTTGTTGTGGCTATCGAAGCTGAACTTCTACCTCACCTGCCCAATTGGCATTATCTGGTGCTACAAAGTTCCTGTCTATTAAAGCCCCAAACAAAGGTCGCTCGACCGGGACTGCTAACCTTCCTCTATGAGCAGAGCAATCAGCAAAAATCCTTTTGTCGATAACCGCTACACTTTGAATCTCATTAAGCTGCGGCAAATTTGGCAAGAAGTGCCTGATGAGCATCATCACGAAGCGGGGATAAAGTAACAATCTTTCTCGTTCCGGAGCAGTGATTTGATGAACAAATTCTGAGAAAAACATTTCTGAGAAACTGAAACGCCGATTATACACCAATGCGATAATCCCGGATTGGATCTTCGATACAATGTAATCAAAACCCGCTTTCTTGGCCGCAAAGCATACCATGAACACATGCGCCAGAAATCTCCATTGCCCAATGAGTCCACTTTTCATATAGGATGCCTTAGTAACATCCAAACTATAACCCATCCTCAGAAAGGCAGCCTGCCTAATACTTAAAGGAAAGTCTATAGGCCCAGACTCTTGCTCCTGAGTTCCCAACTGCAGAACTTGGCGAAGCATATCAGCAGAGAATACTAATGCCTGTCCAGCTATCCTTGTCCTTAGAACTGTCGGAGTGACAGTGCAATCCACTTGTAGATGTTCGTAAAACTGGCGTACATAAGGAATAACGATTTGGATGTTATGGGACAGTGCAAATGAAATTCTGGATTCCACCAGGAAATCCACCATTTGGCGGAAACCCTGCGCTTCAGGGATATTATGGTCAGGGGGAATGACCATATTATGCTTTGGCACAAACACTCGATCCGCCATGTCTGCACAATAGATAAAATATTAGAATTATTAAAAAAAATGAGTAAACTTGATTAAATTCAAATTTGTTTTATTTTGAACTTGTTTAAGTACAAAATCCAACACATATGAATTTCTACAAGTTTAATTAAATTTAAATTGAATAATTCAAATAAAATGACAAATTCGAACAAATAGATTCGAAGAAACTATTTTTCGAGTTTGATGACCTTCTCGAGTTTACTGACAAACTCGAGACTGGTCAGGAACAGATTCGAATTAGTCGGCCCAACTCATCACCAAAATCCATGATTTTAACCATTTTGGACTCAGAAAATCACATTCATTAGCCCTACTAGGTTCTAATCACAGATGTTTGCTTTTAATTTGACTCTTTACCGGTCCAAACTTTGTAATTTTGGAAAACAAGATTTCGACCAATAAACCTTCAAAAATCGGTGATTTTGGCTTAAGTGGTGTATAAGACTACTTAAATCTTGTACAAACCAGTTGTTTATACCTAGATCTAGGAGTAGAATCGAACCCACAAGCAAGAAACTCGACAAATAGTTGTTTTTAGTGAAATCGGCAAACTCGAGCCAATAGATTCGAAATCGCCAGATAGATTCGAAGGAACAGAATCGAAAACAGATGGAGTAATGACCATTACTGTTAACCTATTTATACCACCTACTTCGAGTCTATGGCCACTTTCGAATCTACTGACAGATTCGAGATCACCCAAATTCGAGTTTAACCTAAACTTGAATTACCTCCTGAATCTTTGAAAATTTCGAAAATTTTGAAATAAATTCAACTTCTTCAACTTTTTCAATCTTATGGTGTAACAGAATAAACTATGCCAAATCTTTTACCCTAAGCACAAGATTTTCACGCAATGTTTATTTTATTCAACTATGAATGCACCCTCAGTAATTTTTGACCTTTTTCCTAAGTAAAATAAAATAAAAATAAAAATAAAAATAAAAATAAAAATAAGTAAAAGATTTTAAAAGTTTGAACAAAAATTTAACTTAGACTTAAACTACACTTGGTAACATTTACAACCTATGCTAAACACTTAACAAAATATTTTTGATGAGCATAGTCAAAGAAAGGTTCAATCAGATAGCGGTGTCAGATACTCACTTTCAGTACTTAAACTTTCACACTTAGGAATTTTTGATTCCTTTGATTGTTTGGCGTGACATACCCATTTAGCCGATTGTCGGTATTTACCCCTTTAAACATGCTACATTTCGGAATTTCCCTTGGCATTTTTATTTATCATGAAATTATCTTACGTGACTCAGACATAGACATACTTTTATGATCAAGGCATACAGACAATGATTCTAACTTGTTGGTATGTGCAAACTTTCTTTAAAAGACAAACATCGGACACAGGTCTGTATATTCATACAACAAAGTGTCTTAGTTTGACTTAAGGTTTATTTTTAAAGCTAGCAAGACAGCGGTGACAGGTCTGTACCGACGTACAACAAAGCGACTTAACTTGCTAACCCGAATCAAAACAGAGGCAACAGGTCTGTACTTACGTACAACAGAGTTACATGTGTTTGACTCTCAATTCCTTATGATTTTTCTATGTTTTCCATTCTTAGATGTATTTGATGTTGCTATACATCCCCAGAAACTTTGCATACCTCATTTAGACTCAAAATTTGTATGTCTTGTACATAAAAATTAAGACCGATTGGTCATACATCTAAGTTAGTGACACGTTTGACTTTTTCTTGAATATTTTATTAGCCTTGAGACTCCCTATATGTATTATGCCTACCAACACATCAAACTAAAATTAAGTATAACACTTAGAATTTTAGGTGCATTATGTGTGAAAGCCTAAACACTTAGAGTTTGTAACGACTGTGCTAATTTTCGTCACTTTGAACCTATGCATCTAAGACTTAACTCTTTTTCTGATATACTCTTTTTTTGTATTTTTATGGCTTTCTCTATTTTTTTTTGTTTTTCATAAGAAATAGCAATAAAAGAAGATAACCTACTAACTTACTAAAAATAGAAACTATCCTAACTTAGCAGGCTTACTATAAAAAGAAAGAAATACTACAGCTATAAAAGGAAATAAACATCTACTAAGGTCAAATTACTCTGGGTTGCGCATTCCATTTAGTTGAATTAAAATTCAAACCGTGACTTACCAAAGGCTTTGGTAAATAAATCAGCATTATTATCGTCCGTTACCACTTTTACCAATTTGATTAAGTTCTTTTCAGCACAATCACGAATAAAATGATGCCTTATGTCTATGTGCTTTGTTTTACTGTGTTTAACTGGATTATTTGTGATAGCGATTGTAGATTGGTTATCTATCCTAATAGGAGTTTGAGTGTAAGCCAAACCGTAATCCCGCAATTGTTGTTGTATCCACAGAACCTGTGAGCAGCAACTACCAGCAGCCACATACTCGGCCTCGCACGTTGACACGGCTACCAACGTCTGTTTCTTGCATTGCCAGGAAACCAGTCTCCCTCCTAGGAATTGACAACCTCCAGTTGTTGATTTGCGCGTCAAGCTGCATCCTCCGTAGTCAGAATCCGTGAACGCCTCCAACTCTAGATCTCCCTCCGCGTGATACCAAAGTCCCAGCTTCGGTTTCGACTTGAGGTATCGTAGAATCCGCTTGACAGCTTTCATGTGCATCTCTTTCGGATTAGCTTGAAACCTAGCACAAATACACACAGCAAACATGATGTCAGGTCTTGAAGCAGTTAAATACATAAGCGATCCAATCATGGCCCGATATAACGTCGGATCCACATCGGTATCACTTTCAGTACCCGGTCCGAGATTGTGATTCACTTGAATCGGCGTGCTGAAATGGGCAGTCAGTTTCGTCCCTTCCATCCCGAAGCGTTCTAATATGTCATAGACATACTTCGTCTGATGGATAAACATACCTTCCTTCTTCTGGTCAACTTGTAACCCCAAAAAGAAATTTAACTCTCCCATTGCACTCATCTCGAATTTTGACTTCATCACCTTCTCGAAATCTTTGCCCATTTGTTTGTCTGATGATCCAAAGATGATATCATCAACGTACACTTGTACCAAGATGAAGTGTTCTCCTTTTCTCTTAACGAACAGTGTACTATCTATCCTACCCCTTTCAAACCCGTTCTCTAGTAAATGGGTGGATAAAGTCTCGTACCACGCCCTTGGTGCTTGATGCAATCCATATAGAGCCTTATCTAAGCGACATACTCTATCAGGATATTTTGGATCTGTAAATTCGGGCGGCTGTTCTACATACACCAGCTCCTTCACTTTCCCATATAGGAAAGCACTCTTCACATCTAGTTGATATACCTTAAATCCCTTGAAGGAAGCAAAAGCTAGAAACAACCTAATGGCTTCTAGCCTTGCTACTGGCGCAAACACCTCATTGTAATCGATTCCCTCCTCTTGGTTGAAAGCCTTTACAACTAACCTAGCCTTGTTGCTAGTGACTATACCCCGATCGTCTCTTTTGCACTTAAAAACCCATTTGGTTCCTATGGCAATTTCCCCTCGAGGTAATGGAACTAACTCCCACACTTCTAGTTTCCTAAACTGAGAGAGTTCTTCCTGCATCGCTTCAACCCAGGAGTTATCCTTTAGTGCCATTTGCACATTTTTAGGCTCTACTTGCGAGATGAAACAAGAATAGAGGCAGGTATGATATGCCTCGGAGTCGTTTATCATTGACAACAACACAGTGTTGTTATTTAAACTACTCCTAGTCCTCACACCCTCGTTAGGATTTCCTATGATGCTTTCTATAGGATGGTTCTTGTTAATCCTAGAGGTCTCTATCTCGTCAACTCTCAGATTATCTCCTAAGTTAGATCCTATTTCACCTAATGGGGGAACATCCTCAGATTCCACATTTTCCTCCTCGTGGACATTTTCCTCAGAGTTGGAATTTGTTGTCTGAGTCTGATTCTCAGTTGAAGGTGCTTCTGGATCAGTGACTTCTGGAGATCCATCTTTAGTCGAAGTAGGCTCGGATGTGGATTGAAATGTAGTCCTCAGAAAGGTATGACCTTCGTCATTCAGATGCAACGTCACCATATCCTTTTCGATTGTACCTGCATTTTCATCCAAAGGAATGTTAAATGACTCAAATAATTTATCACAGTCAAATATCCATTCCGGACTTGTTTGGGGTTCATGTGTATAACTTGTGACTTCAATGTTATACACAATTTCCACTGTACCATTTGTTTTGTTAAAAACCCGTTTGTTTGGTGAGTTTGACACATAACCTAGGAAGTATCCTTCGTCAGCCTTTTCACCAAATTTAGGTTGATGTTTTGTTCGCAGTAAAGTACATGGTACCCCAAACGGTTCGAAGCCAGTTAAATTAGGTGGCCGTTTATTCAAAATTTCATAACAGGTTTTGTTCAAAGATTTGACAGTTAGGACCCGGTTTAAAATATGACATGCGGTATTCACTGCCTCCCCCCAAAACATGGTAGGAAGCTTTGAATCCGAAAGCATAGTCCTAGCTGGCTCAATCAATGTCCTGTTTTTACGTTCGGCCACCCCATTTTGTTGAGGCTCATACGGTGCACTAAATTGATGCACTATGCCCTTTGATAGGCAATATACACCAATTACAGTGTTTTTGAACTCAGTTCCATTATCACTACGAAGCCTTTTAACCCGTGTTCTATAGGAATTCTCCACTTGGTCTAAGAACCCGATGAGCTTGGAAGCCGTCTCGTCCTTTGTACCTAGAAAGAAAACCCAAGAAAATCGTGAGTAATCGTCAGTGATAACCAAACAATACCAACTACCTCCTATACTCCTTTTCTTGATTGGTCCGAAGAGATCCATATGCAACAAATCGAATGTAGAGGTTATGGAGTTCTGAGTCTTGGACTTGTGTGCCTTCTTATGTTGTTTGCCCTTCTTGCATGGTAGACACTTGTCCTCGAACTGAAAACTCTTCATAGGCACACCTTGCACCAATCCATTTTTTGTTATATAGTTCATTTTTCTTAGGTGCAAATGTGCCATGCGTCTGTGCCACAACACTGATTCCGTCTCCGAAGCTTTGGATAACAAACAGATTGGCCCCATCGAAATCTCCGGCTTGTTCATATCAAGCATGTACAAGTCATTCTTCCTTGGTGCCCGCATCAATATCCACTATTCAGGAATCATGAACCCCGGTTTTAGCACTAACGCTTCAGTGTCAGTGAACAGCACTGAATTCTTCTTGTCACAGATTTGAGATACACTAATGAGATTGTGAACCAGTTTATCAACGTGATAAACTTGATCCAACTTGATCGTCCCATTAGTGACCACTCCGGTACCCGTGATGTTTCCTCCCCTCTGTCCCGCGAATGATACAAATCCCCGATTCCCACCCTTGAAGTCTGTAAGGAGACTTCTTTCCCCCGTCATGTGCCTGGAGCATCCACTGTCGACGAACCATTTGTTGTTTGGACCTGTGGTGATCTCCTGCACATGAAAGAAAGTAGGTTAGTTATCACGGGGAACCCAAGCCATAACTGACTTGGTTATACCATTCTCGTCCACATACTTAAACTCTTTCAAATACCCATCTCGCCTTTCAGGTGACTTGGGTCATTGAACAGGAGTTTGTTGTTGTGCCGAGTGATGTAAATTCACTCTTTGCCTTTGTGTGGGCATTTGTTGTGGAGCTCTTGAATAATTCCGATTATATTGCATTTCAGATTGAGATCCTTGAGCTCTAACCGGTGTGTGATGTCTAATAGGAGTGTGTGACCTAACCAAAGTGTATGCACTGCTAGGTGTTGTGCTCCTATATTGTTGTTGAGGGCCAGACCTAGACTGATTTACGACTCTATTCGGTGAATTAGTCCTAACCACTTCCTTTGGTCCAACCTTTACCGGTAATTGTTTCACAACTTGTTTTGGTGCAGCCTGCACAGTTTTCTCGGTACTCTGAGAACTAATAGTGCTCGCCACACTTGCTGAGGGCTTAACTGGTGTTGGCTTCCCTGTCTTAGGTGTAACTTCAGTTTTCCTAAGCGGAAAGTTAGAAGCAACATGCCCCTTTTCATGACATCTAAAGCAGGACATCTTGTCAATGGACTTCTTGTGTGTGCCCTTAGTCTTAGGTGTCTCACTTGTGTCCTGGTCTTTTTGAACATCTATTGCAACTGGTTCATCATCCTGATCATTAAAATCAATTTTATGGGTTTTCCAGCAGGTGTTTCACTGGAGGAAGACACAAATTTGACTTTCTTAACCTTGACGGTTGTATGAGTCACCTTAGGTGTATTTTCTCTTACAGGCTCAGATATAGGTGCAAGTATGTCCTCTAAGTCTACTGAGTTCTCAATTTTCTCCTGAGGTTGAGGCACGTAGTTTGCATTAAAAGGTGGAGGAATCTCATGAAATCCTAGACCTACAGGCTTTTTAGATTGGCGTTGAGCATCTAAAACTTTCCCTAGGTTCAGACTTGAATTCCTAAACTTTTCTAGCTTACTATCGGCCTCTGCTACCTTCACCTTAGTTTCAGCTAGGTCTACTTCTTTGGTCTTTAGATCTTTGGTGAAAGCCTCTACATGCTCATACATCAGTTCTAATCTAACGCACTGCTCACTTAGCTTGTCTTTTAGAACTATGACATCTTGTGCATCAGCTTTAAGCTTATCCTTAAGATCTTGCTTAATGTCATTCAGGCTAGCGTTATCAGATTTTAGAGACTCATTTTGAGCAGATATGTTCTTATGTGATTCTAATACTAGATTTAATCTGTCGTTAGAAGTAACACATAACACACATAATTTATGTAAAAGAGAGTAGTTCAGACTAACCTTTGTGTTATCGGATTCCACGTTGGCCATTTGAGCGGCAAACTCCAGAAGCGTCTGATCATTCGTCTTCTCCACCCACATCGGACTGCTGTCCCTTGTGGTCTGCTCTTCTCCTTCACATCCATTCTCAGTGACTTCAGCCATGAAGGCTCTGGCATTAGATTCCGGATGTGAGCTCCAGTCGTAGGTACCATCTAGCTGTCTGTCTGATGTGACGTTTGTTAATAGACCAGCTAGATTGGCTTGACCGGAAGATGAACTCGGAAGGTATCTCTGTTGAGACTGATTCTGAAACTGTCCATGATGCTGATTCTGCCCTTGGTAAGTATCTACCTTCGGTCTCTGACATTCTCTGGCGAAGTGTCCCAGACCTTGACAATTGTAGCATTTGACTTTGGACTTATCAAAGCCAATCCCCTTATTATTCATAGTCAGATTCCTCCCAGTCCGTTTGATGAATCTTTTAACCCGTTGGGTTACCATGGCCAATTTCCCTTTGAGATCCATTTCCTCAAGGTCGTCAGGGTCTACCTGATCATAGTCTTTATCCCAGAGAGCAGGATCGTTTATTTTCCCCTGAACGAAGTTTCCATACGCGGCCACAAATGACGCAAGCAAGTTCAAATGCACTTCGGCCGATTTAGCGCTCATGGGCATCTTAGAGTAGCCCTGAGATGTTGATGCCTGTGCCGCTTGAGGTTGCTGTTCTTCCGATCTTCCCAACCCTAAGAACGCTCTATTCATTGTGTCATCAGTCTCCGTTGGTGACGACGTTTCTCCGGTGAAAAACGCTGTAGCAGTCTTCAGATCAGCTGCGGCTGAAGGTTTTGTTGATTTTCCAAAATACATGGCTGGATTTTGGACTTGTTCATAATCCGTTTCGGCCTTCAGTAGCTCGAAATGATATGCCCGCAACGTTCCCATTATATCCTCCAATGATTGGGTATAATACTTGTCTTCATTAAGCTTAATCATAGCCACATACATCGCCCACTTGGCTGGTAAGGCATCAAGAAGCTTATTGTTCTTTTCTGTGTCATTATACTCAATGCCGTGACTTTCAAGCTCCGTCAACAGATGATAAAAGCGGGTGATGGTATCGTCCAGCTGTTCATCCTTCAAAGCCTTGAAAATGGCAAACTGCTGTTTCAACCGAACCCTCAGATTACCCTCACACCTCTTTTCCAGCGACTCCCAAAGTTCCTTAGATGTCTTTTGAGTCCGGAATGTGTGTAGTGTATCCTGAGGCAAAGCCATTCGAATAATCGAGAAAGCTCTGTTCTCGGCTTCATACAGTTTCTTATCATCCTCCTTCATCATTTGGTATGATAAGACTCTTTGACGGCCTTCAACTTCTGAGATAGGTGGAATGTATCCTTCGTCAATACATACCCACATTCGCATGTCGTTGAAACGCACAAAATCGGCAAACCGATCTTTCCACCAATAATAATCTTCGAGTTTCATCAGCTTAGGCGAAGTATTAGCCTTTCCGACCTCATGATCCATTTCTAGAAACTTTTGAAGATTTGACATCGTTTCAAAAGTAATTGAATTGAACTTAATAAATTTAATTCGAAACTAATTTAAGTTAATTCTTTCGACTTTAGATAGATTCGAATATAATTAATTTTAAATTTATTTGGGATTAAATTCGATTAAGTTTTGTAATTCAATTAAATTCGAAATTGATGACAGATTCGAAAGTCTTCAAACTCGAAGGTCAAGACAAACTCGAACACTCAGTAGATTCGAAGCACCCTGTTCGACTATAGTCCAAACTCGAAGCAAACTCGAATCACAGCAAACTCGAGACTCCTAATCGACTTTAGCACAAACTCGAATTAAACTCGAAATACTCTTTATCAAACTCGAAAGGAGCGGATTTTGGTTAGACTCGAGACTAAGTAAAACCCTAATTGCTCCTAACAGATTCGAGCTCCGCAAAATCGAAAAACGGCTAAAACTTCGATTTCTTTACGTGTTGCAGATTAAATCAAAATTTTTCCAACGAAAAATATTGATTTCGATCAAAAACGTGAAAAACACGAAGTATTTCCCGGATGACAATTTGCTAAGCTCGAAAAACACGAAAAACACTAACTTGAGAGAATAACCGTCCAAAAGCGTCAAGAAACCTAGGATGTATCTTTATGAACACGAAGAACACTAAGAACACCCCGTAGGCTCTGATACCACTTGTAAGGTCTACACAACACGGATCTATCTAGACGCGGAACCGTCAACGAGTGCGGAATCCTCGTTAACGGGTTGACGGTAACAACTCTCACTAGGAACACGGAGACTATCAATAAGCTGTACGAACTATGACGGACGCACCTACGAATTGATTCTCTATGAAACAACACTAAAACTGATGATAAACTCGAAATCGCCTTTTGCTTAATCTCTCTCGAATTCTGAAAAAAGTCTAATATTTATTCGAGTCTATCCCTAATTATAGAGGCTAATTCAAGTCTGCCATGCGCCAAACTCGAATCAGGCCCAAGGCCCATTCGAGTTTGTCCCCTCTGACACTCTCGAATCTGCCTACTGGAACACATTCGAATCTGCTATAGATTCGAATCTGATTAACTTGTGAATTCGAATTTAACCTAAATTCGACTTTCACATATTAAACCTGTATTTGAAACTTATGTTTTTAACTTATGTTTGATTTTATCTTTGATCTTTATGTTTGAACTTCTTGTAATACGTTACATTAAGTTCAAACATACAATCAATAATAATTATCAAACATATATAAACATATATATCAAACACTTGCTAATACCACAATGTTGGATCACTTAGACTGCTATCGTCACACAGGGTGTACCAACACAATCAAGTAATAGGGCATTCTTAGGGTTTTCTAAACCGGAATAAAAACCACATCACTCAGCGTCTACTTCTCAAGGCTTCACCAAGATGCCTATGAGCGCAAAATCAGCTGAAAATCATCTAAATCGTCTAGCTTCGTTTGTCATAACTTACGGCAATTGCGATCAAGGTAAAATAAATGATCCAGCTCTGTGGGAAGAGGACTATGATCAGGTAGATCCTGACGACTTGGAACAGATGGACCTACAATGGCAACTAGCCATGGTGACACAAAGGGTCAAGAATTTATGAAGAAGACGGGAAGAAATTTGAGTGTAAGCAACAACGTTGGTTTTGACAAGTCAAAGGTAAAGTGCTACAACTGTCAAGGGATAGGACATTTTTCCAGAGAGTGTCAACGACCAAAAGTGGAAAATTATCAGAATCAGAACCAAGGGAGACAGCACTCTAATGGTTTTGGGAATCAAGCAGCCATAGCTGATTTATTAACAAATGTGTCATCCAACAGACAGCTAGATGGCACATAGTGCTGTCGAATGCCAGAGCCTTTATGGCTGAGATAACCGAGACCGTGGGGGGGGGGGGTAGAGCTGAAGAAGAAGCAGAGGACACCCAACAGACAGAATCAAGTCCTTTGTTGGTGGAAAAGTCAGAGGAGCAAACCATTCTACAGTTTGCAGCTCAAATGATGGCTAATGTGCGGAATCATCCACAAAAAGGTAACTCTCGCACTTCTCACGCTACATTTCATCATTTATGTTTGTTGTAAAGGTGCTTACGATTTAAATAATAGATTAAATCTAGTACTTAGAGATCAACATAACACCTTAACCGCAACAGCTCAGGTCCAACTCATTAAAATCTGTAAGGCTAGGCGTCTAAGGATATTAAGGTAGGTGAATCTTAAGGAACAAGATGAAAGCAGAACTCAGGATGGATAGTTCTAAAAGCAAGTTGAGTGAGTAATGTTCAGGTTAGAACTCATGTACGGAGCATTGTCGAATCTGTAACGCAAGAACTCATCCTTAAGATGTAGAGCTAGATGAAGCCTAGATGTTAAGGTTGCAAGGCCAATAGAACAAGCTTGAAAATTTAGCAACTAATCCATCACCCGCTAAAGTCTAGGAAAAATCTTTACAAGCTCAACAGGTCAATCTAAGAAACCATGGTAGGCCTTAGGTTATTCCAGGAGAGTCCGCTCACCGTTCAAACAGACAACTATGTGCCTTACCTCGTGCCGTCAACCTCAGGATAAACACACTGAAACGGTGAATCGGAGGTAGCACTGGTAACTGAACCTGAGAAGAAAATATTCCAATAAGGTGGCTACCAAAACCCCTAAGATTGAAGAGAGTAAGTGTGGTGCAGTTCATACTAGTCGGACAACTAAATCTCAGCGAAGCATAAACGGATAAAGTGTGATAATCAGCAAGAGTGTGTGAAGATACTGTAGTTGAATCAGAAAGAAATGACACTATGGACACCTAAAATTCTCAAAGGGTAATTATAAGAATCGATTTGGATAAGATGTCATTGCTTATCAGAACTGTCATGAGAAAGGTCACGTTGGCGTCTAGCTAGCTGTCCTTATAAGAAAGTGAGTCCACACACGACAGTAGGGAATGACCAGATCAACCAGCCTTAACGCCAGTACCATAATATTGCGAAGTGACATAGTAG
>JAANYP010001538.1:211110-223610 GCA_020465985.1 Centrapalus pauciflorus
TATAGGAGTACAACACCTAGAAGAGCTTACACTCCAGTAAGGTCACATACTCCTGTTAGACATCACACACCGGTTAGAGCTCAGGGATCTCAATCTGAAATGCAATATAATCGGAATTATTCAAGAGCTCCACAACAAATGCCTACTCAAAGGCAAAGAGTGAATTTACATCACTCGGCACCACAACAAACTCCTGTTCATCGACCCAAGTCACCTGAAAGGCGAGATGGGTATTTGAAAGAGTTTAAGTATGTGGACGAGAATGGTATAACCAAGTCAGTTATGGCTTGGGTTCCCCGTGATAACTAACCTATTTTCTTTCATGTGCAGGATATCACCACAGGTCCAAACAACAAATGGTTCGTCGACAGTGGATGCTCCAGGCACATGACGGGGGAAAGAAGTCTCCTTACAGACTTTAAGGGAGGGAATCGGGGATTTGTATCATTAGCGGGAAATAAAGGAGGAAACATCATGGGTACTGGAGTGGTCACTAATGGGACGATCAAGTTGGATCAAGTTTATCACGTTGATAAACTGGTTCATAATCTCATTAGTGTATCTCAAATCTGTGACAAGAAGAATTCAGTGTTGTTCACTGACACTGAAGCGTTAGTGCTAAAACCGGGGTTCAAGATTCTTGAAGAATGGATATTAATGCGGGCACCAAGGAAGAATGACTTGTACATGCTCGATATGAACAAGCCGGAATCTTCGATGGGTCCGATCTGCTTACTGTCTAAAGCTTCGGAGACTGAATCAGTTTTGTGGCACAGACGCATGGCACACTTGCACCTAAGAAAAATGAACTATATAACGAAAAATGGGTTGGTGCAAGGTGTGCCTATGAAGAGTTTTCAGTTCGAGGACAAGTGTCTACCTTGCAAGAAGGGCAAACAACATAAGAAGACACACAAGTCCAAGACTCAAAATTTCATAACCTCTACATTCGATTTGTTGCATATGGATCTTTTCGGACCAATCAACAAAAGGAGTATAAGAGGTAGTTGGTATTGTTTAGTTATCACTAACGATTACTCGCGATTTTCTTGGGTTTTCTTTCTAGGTACAAAGGACGAGACGACATCCAAGCTCATCGGGTTCTTAGACCAAGTGGAGAATTCCTATGGAACACGGGTTAAAAGAATTCGTAGTGATAATGGAACAGAGTTTAAAAACACTGTAATTGGTGTATATTGCCTCTCAAAGGGCATAGTGCATCAATTTAGTGCACCGTATGAGCCTCAACAAAATGGGGTAGCCGAACGAAAGAACAGGACATTGATTGAGGCAGCTAGGACTATGCTTTCGGATTCAAAGCTTCCTACCATGTTTTGGGGGGAGGCAGTGAACACCGCATGTCATGTTTTAAACCGGGTCCTAACTGTAAAATCTTTGAACAAAACCTGTTATGAAATTTTGAATAAACGGCCACCTAATTTAACTGGCTTCAAACCGTTTGGGGTACCATGTACTTTATTGCGAACAAAACATCAACCTAAGTTTGGTGAAAAGACTGACGAAGGATACTTCCTAGGTTATGTGCCGAACTCACCAAACAAACGGGTTTGTAACAAAACAAATGGTACAGTAGAGATTGTGTATAACATTGAAGTCACAAGTTATACACATGAACCACAAACAGGTCCGGAATGGATATTTGACTATGATAAATTATTTGAGTCATTTAACATTCCTTTGGATGAAAATGCAGGTACCATCGAAAAGGACATGGCGACGTTGAATCTGAACGACGAAGACCATACCTTTCCGAGGACTACTTTTCAATCCACATCCGAGCCTACTTCAACTGAAGATGGATCTCCAGAAGTTACGAATTCAGAAGCACCTTCAACTGAGAATCAAACTCAGACATCAAATTCCAACTCTGAGGAAACTGTCCACGAGGAGGAAAATGTGGAATCTGAGGTTGTTCCCCCGCTAGGTGAAATAAGATCTAACTTAGGAGATAATCTGAGAGTTGACGAGATAGAGACTTCTAGGATTAACAAGAACCATCCTATAGAAAGCATCATAGGAAATCCTAATGAGGGTGTGAGGACTAGGAGTAGTTTAAATAACAACACTGTGTTGTTGTCGATGATAAATGACTCCAAGGCCTATCATACCTGCCTTTATTCTTGTTTCATCTCGCAAGTAGAGCCGAAAAATGTGCAAATGGCACTAAAGGATAACTCCTGGGTTGAAGCGATGCAGGAAGAACTCTCTCAGTTTAGTAAACTAGAAGTGTGGGAGTTAGTTCCATTACCTCGAGGGGAAATTGCCATAGGAACCAAATGGGGTTTTAAGTGCAAAAGAGACGATCGGGGTATAGTCACTCGCAACAAGGCTAGGTTAGTTGTAAAGGGTTTCAACCAAGAGGAGGGAATCGATTACAATGAAGTGTTTGCGCCAGTAGCAAGGCTGGAAGCCATTAGGTTGTTTCTGGCTTTTGCTTCCTTCAAGGGCTTTAAGGTATATCAATTAGATGTTAAGAGTGCTTTCCTCTATGGGAAAGTGAAGGAACTGGTGTATGTAGAACAGCCGCCCGGATTTAGAGATCCAAAATATCCAGACAGAGTATATCGATTTATAAGGCTCTATATGGATTGCGTCAAGCACCAAGGGCGTGGTACGAGACTCTATCCAACCATCTATTAGAGAACGGGTCGGTTTGAAAGGGGTAGGATAGATAGTACACTGTTTGTTAAGTGAAAGGGAGAACACTTCATCTTGGTACAAGTGTACGTCAATGATATCATCTTTGGATCATCAGACGAACAAATGTGCAAGGATTTTGAGAAGGTGATGAAGTCGAAATTCGAGATGAGTGCAATGGGCGAGTTAAATTTCTTTTTGGGGTTGCAAGTTGACCAGAAGAAGGAAGGAATGTTTATCCATCAGACGAAGTATGTCTACGACATATTAGAACGCTTCGGGATGGAAGGGACGAAACTGACAACTCATTTCAGCACGCCGATTCAAGTGAATCACAATCTCGGACCGGGTACTGAAAGTGATACCGATGTGGATCCGACGTTATATCGGGCCATGATTGGATCACTTATGTATTTAACTGCTTCAAGACCTGACATCATGTTTACTGTGTGTATTTGTGCTGGGTTTCAAGCTAATCCGAAGGAAATGCACATGAAAGCTGTGAAGCGGGTTCTACGATACCTCAAGTCGAAACCGAAGCTGGGACTTTGGTATCACGCGGAGGGAGATCTAGAGTTGGAGGCGTTCACGGATTCTGACTACGGAGGATGCAGCTTGACGCGCAAATCAACAACTAGAGGTTGTCAATTCCTAGGGGGGAGACTGGTTTCCTCGCAATGCAAGAAACAGACGTCGGTAGCCGTATCAACGTGCGAGGCCGAGTATGTTGATGCTGGTAGTTGCTGCTCACAGGTTCTGTGGATACAACAACAATTGCGGGATTACGGTTTGGCTTACACTCAAACTCCCATTAGGATAGATAACCAATCTACAATTGCTATAACAAATAATCCGGTTAAACACAATAAAACAAAGCACATAGACATAAGGCATCATTTTATTCGTGATTGTGCTGAAAAGAACTTAATCAAATTGGTAAAAGTTGCAACGGACGATAATAATGCTGATTTATTTACCAAAGCCTTTGATAAGTCACGGTTTGAATATTTGATTCAACTAAATGGAATGCGCAACCCAGAGTAAATTGACCTTAGTAGAAGTTTTATTTTCTTTTATAGCTGTAGTCTTTCTTTTTATAGTAAGTTTGCTAAATTAGCAATGGTTCTATTTTTAGTAACTTAGTAGTTGATATTATTTCTTCCTATTACTTATGACAAACAAAAGAAAAAAGAGAGTAAACCATAAAAAATTCAAAAAAAAAAAAAAAGAGAATATCAGAAAGAGTTAAGTCTTAGATGCATAGGTTCAAAGTGACGAAAATTAGCACAGTCGTTACAAACTCTAAGTGTTTAGACTTTCACACATAATGCACCTTAAATTCTAAGTGTTATACTTTATTTTAGTTTGATGTGTTGGTAGGCATAATACATATAGCGAGTCTCAAGGCTAATAAAATATTCAAGAAAAAGTCAGACGTGTCACTAACTTAAATGTATGACCAATTGGTCTTAATTTTTATGTACGAGACATACAAACTTTGAGTCTAAGGAATAAAATGGAAAGCATAGAAAAATCATAAGGAATTGAGAGTCAAAAACATGTAACTCTGTTGTACGTAAGTACAGACCTGTTGCCTCTGTTTTGATTCGGGTTAGCAAGATAAGTCGCTTTGTTGTACGTCGGTACAGACCTGTCACCGCTGTCTTGCTAGCTTTAAAAATAAACCTTAAGTCAATCTAAGACACTTTGTTGTATGTAAATACAGACCTGTGTCCGATGTTTGTCTTTTAAAGAAAGTTTGCAAATACCAAAAAGTTAGAATCATTGTCTGTATGCCTTGATCATAAAAGTATGTCTATGTCTGAGTCACGTAAGATAATTTCATGATAAATAAAAATGGCAAGGGATATTCCGAAATGTGGCATGTTTAAGGGGGTAAATACCAACAATCGGCTAAAATGGGTATGTCACGCCAAACAATCAAAGGAATCAAAAATTACTAAGTGAGAAAGTTTAATTACTGAAAGTGAGTATCAGACACCGCTATCTGATTGAACATTTCTTTGACTATGCTCGTCAAAAATATTTAGTTAAGTATTTAGCATAGGTTGTAAATTTTAATAAATGTAGTTTAAGTCTAAGTTAAATTTTTGGTTAAAATTTTAAAAATTTTGTTTTTACTTATTTTTATTTTTATTTTTATTTTTTATCTTATTTTGTTTTATTTTTTAATTTTATTTTACTTTGGAAAAAGGTCAAAAATTACTGAGGGTGCATTCATAGTTGAATAAAATAAACATGGCGTGAAAATTTTGTGCTTAGGGTAAAAGATTTGGCATAGTTTATTCTGTTACACAATAAGATTGAAAAAGTTGAAAAAGTTGAATTTTTTTCAAAATTTTCAAAGTTTCAGGGGTAATTCGAGTTTAACCTAAACTCGAATATGGCTAGGCTCGAATCTGTCAATAGATTCGAAAAAGGCATTAGATTCGAAGGTTGGTTGTATAAATATGTTAACAGTAACGTTCATTAATTCATCTGTTTTCGATTCTATTCCTCGAGTTTGCTCAGACGATTTCGAATCTATTCCCTCGACTTTGTCGTTTTCACAAAATCAACTATTTGTCGAGTTTCTTTCTGTGTGGGTTCGATACTAGTCATAGATCTAGGTATAATCAAGTGTTTTGTACAAGATTTAAGTAGTATTATACTCCATTTAAGCCAAAATCATTAGATTTTGAGGTTTTATTGGTAGAAGGTTTGTTTTTCAAAATTACAAACTTTGAACCGGTAAAAAGTCAAATTAATTACAAATATCATTGATTAGAACCTAGTAGGACTAATACATGAGATTTTCTGAGTCCAAAATGGTTAAAAACATGGTTTTTAGTGATGATGGTGGCCGACACTTTCGAATCTGTTCATGGCCTAATTCGAGTTTGTCAGTAAACTCGAATTGGTCATTAGACTCGAATGGTACATCAAATTCGAATATATGGTCATTCGAATCTGTTGATTCGACTTTGTCATTATGTTTGAATTATTTAATTTAAATTTTAATTAAACTTGTAGAAATTCATTTGTGTTGGATATTGTACTTGTATAAGGACGAAATAAAACAAATTTGAATTTAAACAAGTTTATTCATGTTTAATAATTCTAATATTTTATTTGATATGTTGTGCAGACATGGCGGATAGAGTATTTGTTCCGAAGCATAATATGGTCATTTCCCCGGACCATGCTATCCCTGAAGCGCAGGGTTTCCGTCAGATGGTGGATTTCTTAGTGGAGTCCAGAATCTCATATGCACTGTCTCATAACATCCAAATTGTCATTCCTTATGTGCGCCAATTCTATGAACATTTGCAAGTCGATTGAACTGTCACCCCAACAGTTCTAAGGACAAGGATAGCTGGACAGCCGTTGGTATTTTCTGCTGATATACTACGCCAAGTTCTGTAGCTGGGAACTCAGGAGCTAGAGAATGGGCCTATAGATTTTCCATTAAGTATTAGGCAGGCTGCCTTTGTAAGGATGGGATATAGTTTGGACATTACTAAGACATCCTATATGAAGAGTGGGCTCATTGGCCAATGGCGATATCTGGCGCACGTGTTCATGGTATGCTTCGCGGCGAAGAAAGCGGGATTTGATTACATAGTGTCCAAGATTCAATCTGGCATGATCGCTTTGGTTTATAATCAAAAGTTTAGCTTTTCAGAAATGTTCTTCTCAAAGTTCGTTCATCAGATAACGGCTCCAGAGCAGCAAAGATTTCTGCTTTATCCTCGTTTTGTAATGATGCTCATCCGGCACTTTTTGCCAAATCTGCCGCAGCTGAACGAGATTCAGAGCGTTGCAGTCATAGATAAGAGAATATTTGCTGATTCTTCCTCTCACCGAGGAAGGTTAGCTGTCCCGATAGAGACACCTTTGTTTGGTGCTATAATCGATCCGAATTTTGTAGCCCCTCAAGATGCCGACTGGGCAGGGGCGGTGGAAGTTCAGCAACGACAGCCACAACAACAGCGTCAACAACAAAGGCCTCAACAACAAAGGAGACGACAGAGGACTTCCGCAAGTCAAATTCAGGCAGAGAGGCCTTCTGCTAGTCAAGTTCAAGAGCCACAAGAGGCTGGACCTTTAAGTGCACCAGCAGTATCTGTTCCAACATCTGATCAATTATGTCAAACATTGCACGAGATTTGGGAAGCAGGTCCAAATGCAAATGAAGAAATTACAGCAGAGTTAGTTGGAGAATTGTTAGAGCCTCCGGAAGGAGAAGATGACATTCTTAGGCAAATTGATGAGTATCAATCAATGCCAGAAGGAGAAGCCATCTCAACTTCTGAGTCTGAAGATATGGAAGAGATAGAAGTTGAAGTTCCAGGGCCTGTAAATGAAGAACCATCCATACAAATAGGAACATATGGATCGCGATTGGTGGTGACTGAAGAAGCTACAAGGCGACGAGCATCAAGGGAGTCTGATGACTCTGATTTTGAGGAGGAAGACGTTGCCCCGTTAGTCACAAGGCAAAGGGCAAAACAGCATCGATTTATGCAGGGAGCTACCTCAGCTTCTGCTGCACAGCCGGAAATCCCTCAACCACCATCACCCGCTCAATCTACCATTCCACCACAATCACCACCTGTTGAACCGTACATTCTGTCACCAATCATTCCAACCCCCATTCAGTCCATACCATCCACCTCATCCACCTTCATGGAGAATCAAGGTTTCTCTGAGCTGAGGAGCAGAGTAGATTTTCAACAAATTCAAATCTTTGGATTGACAACGGCTATCGGTGAAATACAAAAGCATAATGCCCAACTAGACATCGAGAATGCCGAGCTGAAGAAGGTTGTGGGCAAGGTTCAGGAAGAAAACTTAGAGCTGAAAACCTTTGTTGCTGATCAAGCGGCTGAGATACGATCGATGCGCTCCCTGATTGAGCAATTACTGCAAAATCTAAAGGCTCAGGGGGAGACAAGCTGCCGTGATCAAGTCGAGCTGCCCAGGGATGAAAATAATGATGGAGATAATGATGGCAATGATCCCAGCACACAAAGACATAATGAGACAGTAGATTTTACTGCTGCTCAGGATGCTGAGACTCAGGGGAGCCAGGTCAATCGGGAGCTGAAGGAGGAGAGGCCAGTTCATCAAAGGTCACAGACTCAGAGATACACAAAATGATCGAAGCCCTAATGGATCTCGATGACGACCCTATGGACCTTGGCTTTGACTTTGAGGATTAAATGGAGGAGTAAGAAGAAGGAGAATTTGTGACCGAAGATGTAACAGATTGGAAATCTGATGATGAAGTTTGTGCTGATGAAGATGATGAAGCAAATGAAATCATTGTTCAGCAAAGCCCCATCACAGATACTTACATAACGGAAGGAAATACTATGATTGACATAGAAGTGGTAAACGCTGCTTTAAATGTTGAAACAACAAGTGAAGAATCTGCCAGAGAACTTACCAATGAAGAGAAAAGAAAACTATGGTTTAGGGCAGAGAAAAGAGAGTTGGAGCTAAAAAGGAAGATACGTGTGCCGGGTACTGGAGAGCTTTCAGGATGTATATTGAGCTGGTTCTTTGATCGGGAGTTGCAGCTATTCATTATCAAAAGAAAAGATGGTCTCCAGTATCTTAGAAAAACTCTGAAAGTGTTCAACTCCTAGCCAAAGATCGAAATAAAAGTGTTAGCATGGAAGGAGCTAATCGACATCGGCAACGATCCTTACGCTGAAATAATTGCAAAGATCATAAGAAAAGAAGGAAGGTCTAGGAAGTTTGAACGGCTCAATCCGAGGGTAGGTAAATGAGTAATGGACCATACTCGAATTGACCCTCTAACTGGTCGTCCGTGGATGAAAATACAATACAGACCAGTTAGATGTCTGAGAAAGGTTCCTCTCAAGCCAATGCCACAGGACGTCATGAAAAATCTAAATTGGTGGTATGTGGAAAGTGAGACAGGAGAAGCTGTGATGGAAGACTTTGAAGAAAAAGTGATTCTTAGAGTCTACGATCCCCTTCACCTTGTAAATCTTTCTAAAAATGACCTTCAAGTGCTACATGCCCATAGAATCTCAAGCGACGCTCATATGCATAGTGAGGCTAGGAAATATGAAAATGTAGTTAAAGTGTGTATCGAGAAAGGTTTGTATGCTGGCAGCGATTTAAATAAATAAACAAAGTACTTAATCAAATGTGTAAATTGTTAAAAGCTATCGTCAAGGGGGAGTCTGTTGGTACATCCTGTGTGACGATAGCAGTCTAAGTGGATTAGCATTTTGGTTTAAGTGATTCTGCAAAGCATTGAATATTAACGAGTATTTGATATAAGTGTTTATATATGTTTGATAGTTATTGTTTGTATGGTTGAACCTGATGTAATGTATTACAGGAAGATCAAACATAAAGATCAAAGATAAAATCAACATAAGTTAAAAACATAAGTTTCAAATATAGGTTTAATATGTGAAAGTCGAATTTGGATTAAATTCGAACAAACTAAGTAATTGGGATTCGAATCTAGGACAGATTCGAATTGAGTCATAAGGCAGATTCGAGAATGTCAAGGGGACAAACTCGAATGGGCCTTGGGCCTGATTCGAGTTTGGCCCATGGCAAACTCGAATGGTCTTCTATAATTAGGGATAGACTCGAATCGTTAGGAGACTTTTTGCAGAATTCGAGAGAGATTAAGCAAAAGGCGATTTCGAGTTTATCAGAGTTTTTAGTGTTGTTTCGGAGAGAGTCAATTCGTAGGTGCGTCCGTCGTCGTTCGTACAGCTTGTTGATAGTCTCCGCGTTCCGAGTGAGAGTTGTTTCCGTCAACCCGTTAACGAGGATTCCGCACTCGTTGACGGTCTCGCGTCTAAATAGATCCGTAGTGTGTAGACCTTACAATAAGCTTAGTCCGAGATTTATCGGATCGTTTCATATAGTGGAACGTGTTGGCATGCAGGCCTTCCGATTAGAGCTGCCTCCAGAATTGTGTGGGGTACACGCTACGTTTCATGTTAGTTACCTACGACGATATTTAACTCCACACGAAGAAACGATGTTGAGGTCGATGAGTAATTAAGAATGTAGAGCATCTTGAGGCCATTGTAGTTCGCAAGGTGGAAAAGTTACGGAAGAATGAGATTTCATTAGTATTGGTATAGTGGCGATACAATAAGAGTTCCAATGCTACCTGGGAGCCCGAGGCAGACATGCGACAGCGTTATCCGCATCTGTTTGCCTGAGTCAGGATCCCGACGACGGGATCAGTTCTAGAGGGGAGGATTTGTAACATCCGGAAACTAGTAGCTGGTACGTGGAATTTATTTATTTGCCTTGGGAATTATCTTAATGAGTTGGTGGAATTTAATTGGCGAATTGCACGTGAATTGGCAAGTAGGATGCTATTACGTGTAAATCTTAATCGGTTGAGATAATAACCGGTTTAGTAGTAAGTATGGGTTTGGGGTTGTTTTAATGAGTTAATTGACATTCTAAACCCAAAGTATTAATATGTGAATAATTGGATTTACGAGTGTTTAATTAGTGGATAATGAGTATTATACCCGTTTTAATTGGGTTTGGGACCCAAAACGTATATACAATACAAATAGTATAAAAAATTAAATATAAAATTAATAAATCTTTAATAATAAATCGAAGACATAAAAAGAGGCGTAAGTTAACTAAATTAAGTATTTAAATTAAAATAATTATAATAAAAATATATAAAGTTATTTTTAAAAATAAATAGCAATAACTAATAATAATAATATATTTAATAAAAAATTTATCATAATTTATTAAATTAATATTTCAAAATTAATACCAAAAATAAAAATTTAAGTAAATGACCAAAAGTGGAATTAAAATAAATAGTTGAGGGACCAAATTTGTAATTGAGAAAAGGGCAAAATTGTCATTTCCAAAAGTTTAGAAATAGAAGGACCGTTTCTGCAAGTAAAAAGTGGTTTGAGGGACCGCCACTGCAACTTTAGAAGTTAATGGACCATTTTCATAATTTTGAACAAAGCACATGTTGAATATATGATATATATAAAATACAATATAATCACATATAATTTGCAGTGTTGAATATGTGATACATAGGGTTACTTCGACATTGAATATTCTCGATATGATATACTGAATGTTCAACTGCGTAACTTTTTTTTGACAAAAAATAAGCATGTATTTTTTTTTGAAAAAAATGTATCTTGGCCGGTCTCATTATAATAGTATAAAGTTCTCGTTTTTATGGTATAATTTTCTTATCTAAAAAATCAATCATATAATGTTATTCTAATTTAAAGCAATATAATATTTTTTTGTTAATGTCAATCTTTTTTAATTTTACCCTCGAATAAGTTAATAAATTATTAATACCAATCTTTTTTTTCCCACTAAATCCACATTGCTTTATTTAATCTTGACCTTTATATTACATATTGATGGTGTAACAACATAGCTTTTAAATTTTCTATATTTGACTTTATAATGTAACTTTAGTTACATATTTGCCTTGTAATTTTATTTAAGATAATAATAATTGCATAATTAAGCTAAATATATGTTAATATATGTATTGTGATGCTAAGTTTAAAAGTAAAGAAAGAAAAACAAGTTTATGGACTAATTCAAAGAAAAATTAAATATATGCACAACCTATGTGGCCAAAATGTGAAATAACAAAACTTAAGGAAAATAAATCCCTAAATGAACGGGTGTCTGCTCATTTCTATCAAACAAAAGAAAACAAAATTCTCTCTATTTTCCTCACAAGAACTCACAGCTCATTCAAAATTATCACAAGAGTTGGAATAAAAAATCATAATCAGGCCAAATTAAAACAAGAGTTGGAATCAAAATCAAAATCAAGCCAAGGAACTAGCAATCAAAATCAAGCAACAAGAATTGTATCAAGATTTTAAGGTAAACTTGCCATCTAATTTGTTCTTGAATGTGTATTAGAAGCCTACGACTCATGGACGATTATATGCTTCAAAAAGCTTACAAAATCATCAAAATTAGACATAGTTTAGTGTTGTGAGGATGAAATAAATCACATGCATGTTCTCGATATGAGTTTAATTAGTGATATTAACTTTTTGAAGTCTTGATTTCAAAGTTGGAACAAAAACTCAGAAATTCATATATGTTTCTGTTTTAATCGTGAAAAGATGGCCAAGAAGGCCATTGGCCTTCGACCATGACTTTATGTTCATATGTGTGTGTTTATCCATAAATTAGAACCATAAATCACCCTTTAATCCTACTTCTTTGCTGCTGAAAATTAAAGAAACACAGGAAACAAAATGCAATGTGTGAGCTGTGTGATATGTGCGTGTGTTGCATGGATGTTTGCATGAAAATGGGAATTCCGATACTATATAAGTCTGGGAAGTGTTGTAGCACAGCAGCAGCGTTTTTCCATAGTTATATATAAATGACCAAGTGTTTGTGTGGGTGTATGTATAAAGTTATGAGACTCACCATTTCAGGTGCAAGTCTCGGATTTGATGATCAAACAGCAACCAAAATGAATAAGTTACAAGTCTCTGAAGTGTTTGTATTGTGTGTGCGTGTGTGTGTGTGTTTGTTGTATAAAGAACCGAGACTCACACAAAGTGTAAGTCTCAGACTGCACAATGAAAGAGAAGTAGCAGCACCAATAATTAATTATTTAATTCTAAATAAATGTATGTCTCTGATGTGTGATATGTGTGAGGAGTAGAAGTACTAGGATCTGAGACTCACCTTTGGTGAGAGTCTCGGATGTGCACGGGTAGCAACAAACATACAACAACAGTAGTACATACATACATACATACATACATACATACATACATACATACATA
>JAANYP010001538.1:228610-329556 GCA_020465985.1 Centrapalus pauciflorus
TCCTTCCATGTGATACATAATCTCCCGTGTGATGTGAAATTCTCTCGTGTGATGCATTATATATTTTTTTCTTACGCTGCATTGTGGTTCTCCGATGCATAGAGGTTCTACATTTAACCCACCCATATATATAGACACACACACATCTTCAGGTTTCTGAAAGTATCATTTTTTCGCACGTTACCGAATGTACCATTCAAGATGAATTTTATTTAAAAAAATTACATAAAAATGTATTAGATAATATTACAAGTTAATATAGTATGGCATGATAGTGTTTTTATCAAGTAAAATTATAAAAAGAATCACATGAATAATAAAAAAAATCAACGATTCACATGATTTTATTTTTTTTTTATTTTGTAATATTACTTGTTAAAAACTTATGACACCAATTTATATAAACTAATAATGTTATTTTGTATATTTTTGTGTAAAATATTTTTTTAAAAGAATATCATTTCAAATGGTACCTCCGGTACCCTGCAAAAGATGTTGTACTCATTTGAACCTAATTCTTTACACACACACACACACACACACACATATACATACATATTGTAACATCCTCAAATTTAATGTAATATTTAAACTACTAAGTATTTACTTAATTGATAAATCAAATGTTTTATTAATATTAACACATAAACAGCAATTGATTATATAATTATCTAATAATACATTTAAGAGTTAAGCTGCACAAAATCTTCAAATAAAATAAGTTAGACTTGTATCTAGTCGTGCTAGTCTAATCTGTACCTTGTGCATCAAAGTTATTGTGTAACGTCTTTATAAATCAAGGTAACATTAAATTAATTAAGATTGCCAAAATGAATTATATTTAATTGTTTAAGTATGATTAGTATGAAAATTAATAGTCATCTGCTTCACCATCTTGTACCATATGCATTAAAAATGTAACTTCAAATCCATATAAAATGTGCAGGATTCTAAAGTTGTGGTACAAAGAGTTTAAGATATAAATGTCCATATGACTTAATTGAAAGTAGCAATTGGTTGGGGTTGAATGGTGGGCAAACACAAGAATTAGAGGTGGGGGGGGGGGGGGGGGGGGGGTGTTTAGTGAAATTTTGTGACCAATTAAGGGTCAAATTGGTCCCCGATCGTGAGACCCATCTCACCATCCTCATTCTCAAATTTCCTGCATATTTGAAGAGCAAAAAAGAAAAAAAAAATTAGGGATAGAGTTTTCTTGCAACCTTGGCTAAGTGAACTCAAGATTTTTAAACCATCAAGTTAGGCCAACTCATTGTAATATTCCATTGACCTTTATTATGTGTATGTGTTCACTTCATCTCCATCCAAATTAGCATCAAATGGAAATGATGGATTATATGTGAATTAAGTAAATATTAGTAGTGTTCAATCAAGTTAGTTGTGTGTTTTATAAAGTTGATAAACACAAGAAATCAATGAAAACTCAAGAAACTCATTGATTCAATACCAGATGGACCATTTTTCAAAAGGTAAAAGTTGTAGCCCTATGTGTCCTCTTCCTCTGAGCTTTTGAATCACCTAAATCTGAGTTCGTATGAGAGAGTTATGACCAAAAAACGAAACTAGTGCACAATAGTCAATTTCCTTGAGTTTTCTTTGTTCTTTTGTTATGTTAGGCTTTGTCACCAAACTAAAATATATGTTGGTGTCATATAATGTCAATTCATCATATAAACATGTCAGTCTAAAAGTTTAAACACACCCATAGATCCACATAATTATCATATAATACAACACATGTCGGTAAATACAAAAGTGCAAACTAAAACAACTTAGTCACACCAAGTGAGTTTCAAACAAAGCTATATGATATGTTAAGCTTATAAATACTTGAATATGAATGTTTTATAGGTTGGGATCAAGTATTGATGTTGTTTAGCCGTTAGTGACGCAAAAATCCTCAACGGACTAATTGGCGATTATAGATACTTCGAGTCTATTTAGCATAATGTTGTGAGTTCTAGTATTGATGTGTGTGTTGCATACATATTTACATGTATAGCTTCATTATCACATTGTGCATATATCTTATGGCATCATGTGAATACACTCACTTAGATGAACTCACCGATTTTACAAGACACAGATGGACAGCTTGAATAAGAACAGCTTTGACACACGTTCTGTTTTATTCAAGCAGACTTGCATGCATGGAATAACACACTTCAATGCACGATCTGAATTTCCCACTCTTAGTTATCTCACAATCCTTAGAAGCTTTCTTTTATACTATCACTGAGAATCTCAATGAAGCTTCTTCATTGGACGATGAGATAGTGGGACGTTTTTCCAAAAAGACAAAACAACTTTTTTGCACATTCTGATAAAGCAGAATTGTCTTCATGTGGCAGAATCTTTGTCTTTTTCTTTTTGTCTCTGTTGCATAAGCCTTTAACCAAAAGAGGAATGTCAACTTTGCGTCTTTCTTCTTTTGTTAAGGCCATTTTGATATAAGAAATGGTCTGTCACCCATTTCAAATATCCTTTTGTCTTCATGTCACAGAACAGCGTAGGTAGTCTTTTGCAGTTTCTGTTTTCCACTTTCTCTTCGACTTGTAAACTGATCTTGTAGCCAAAAACAATACATGAGGACTTGGAAACATATTTCATAAACTGTTTAGCCTGTTCACATAGAACAGGTTCTGTTCACAAAGAACGGAACACTTAGAATCTTTCCAAGCTACTCAACAGAATAGAGCAGCGTAGATAGTTTATGTCCTCAGCAGACAGAACAGCTTGGACAATCTGTCTTTGTTGCAACGAATGCAACAGGGTAAACAGCTTTGACTCATATTGCAAATCACTTTTCAGGTTTCAATAGGCATAAACAGGCCTTAAATTATACCTTCAAGTGCATCAAACAGGTTTGATTAAAAATCTCCCCCTATAATGTAGAGCAGGTTTGACTGAGGCATTTTTCTGCCTAACAGTCTCCCCCTATTTGCAATAATCAGTCTAAGCTGGTTTTATTAATAATCACTATATAATTTTGCAAAACATTTTGCTGAAATGAAATTACAACATCAAAGTAATGTAAAAGATCAGTTTATACATATACTGATTTTTTATTACATTAACAACACATGTTTTTACAAAAGTACAACTGATGTACTAATGCATATTACAACTGATGTAAAATAAATGTTACAACTAATGTAACAAAGTACAACTAATGTACATAGAAGTTCAACAATTTGGAATGTTGATGATGGGAGCAAGTAATGGCAAGCCTGCCCAACTGATGGACAACTTCCATTTTTCATTTACTCAGATAGTAGATGGACTTTAAGGCAGTGCTGGAACTCCTTCTTCAAACATCTCTTCAAGCTGTTCCCTGGTTTCATCCAATTCCTCCATTTCAACTCTGAGGAACACGAAACTGGGATGTTGCAGCTCCCCTCTTTCATAAAAGCCTCTGAGCTGATCCCAGATGGCTGCTCTCCACTTTATGGATTGCAAGTCTGAATGCAATAAGTTGTTTGAGACCGACCTTGTGCAAGTCTGATGCTCTTTGAAAGCACTTCTTCTTTGTAAGGGTATCTTCAAAAAATACCCCCAGCTCAGGTTCTTCAATCATCTTACCTTCCTCACATTCCACTCCTTTAGGCAGGCTGTGGTCTACTCCTTTGATTTCCACGGCTACATCACCTTGTTCAATCATTATTAGGAGTTCCTCCAGCTCTATATCCTTTCTGTTCCTCTTGGCCTTTATCTTGGGGGTAGCCACTGAGATATCCTTAATTTGTTCTTCTGAGATTAGGCCAAGATCTCTCACTCTCACCATCAACTTTTTGACGTATGCCCTGATAGCCTTAGCTGTTTCAGACTTAGACTGGCTAAGGGAAACTGCCAACTCCACCCATTCTCTATATCCCATTTGAGCAACGTCAGTGTATTCATATGCTTCCAGTTCTGGGCCTGTAGCACCCATTCTGGTTATCTGTAGCTTCCACTGTTTGCCTTTTCTTGAGATGGGAACAACTTTGACAATTGATTCGTTGGCAAGTCTTTTGTCAGCAACATCAAAGAACTTTTTCCTTGCCAAGTTGGCAAAGTGAATCTGGGTCTTGTAGAGGATGCTTGCTTGGATTTGGTCACTGAGACCGAGCACCCTTTTCCTTATCACCTTCTTTTTCAACCACTGACTCCTTAGCAGCTTCAAGCAATGTTCTTTGCATATCCAAAGAGGGCATTTTAATTTTGCTTGCCTCTTTGAATGCAAAGGATCTAGCAGCTTTGGCAGAGGCTTCTTCCTTCTTTAGTCTTTCAAGGGCTTGGAGCTGTTCATCTCTGTATTCATAGTATTGCTCCATAGAAACACCCATTTCCTTAGCTCTTGCCTTGTCAAACTTTAGCTGTGCAGCTCTTAGGTGGACAGGGTCTATAGCTGCTTTCTTCTTTCTTTTGGCTGTTATAGTTTGAACAACTTCAGGAGCCACTTCCTCTTCTTCTTCTTCTTGCAGAATCAGATGTCTCCTTCTGCTTGGACTGTCCCCAGGATTTGATTCCTCCCCCTTAGTTTGTGCAGGGTTTGGAGACCCAGCCTGAGTAGGCTGAGCAGCTTTAGTGTGATGGGAGACATCCTCAGTGGGACCTGTTTGTGATGCACCTGCTGCTTGACCAACAAATGCTGATTTCTCCTTAGAAGGAGAAGAGATTTTCTCCCCCTTAAACTTAGTCTTTGAGGCAGATTACTTCTCCCCCTTTGAAGAAGATGGCTCAAAACCTTCAACAATTGGTCTGCCTGGAGAAACAAATTCAGCAGGCTAAGCAGCAGGCTTGGGGCCAATTAGCAGTTGAGGACAACTTTAATAGGTTTTCTCTGTCAGAAACTGTGAACAACAAACTTTGAAGCTGTGCAAGATGTAACTCAAGAGAGTCTTGCACATCATCAAGGTTTGCTAACACAGACTTGGACAGAGAGACAATGAGATTGTTTAAGCTGGCCAATGTAGTAGGAAGGGTAGCAGTGCAAGTGGTGAGGAGAGTGGACGGCTGTTCAGAGATAGCTGTCATGGAGGACACAGAGTCCTGTTGATTTGAAAGGATAGAGGAGAGAGTAGTAGAGATATTTTGCAGCTGTGCAGTGAGTGCAAGCAGCTGTGAGGACTGATCAGCTTGGGGAGTGGTTGGAAAGGAATTCTTGAACAAATCAAAGAATCCATTGAGCTGTGCAGACACAGAGTCTGAGATTATTAAGGTCATGGAATTTTCCAAAGAGACAACTTTGTTGGTCAGCAAAGAACGCTGATCCTTCAAAGAAAGATCTTTGGGGGATGGAGGAGTATGGGTGGACTGTTTGGATAGAGTAGATGGTGAGGAATGAGTATAGGATGAGGATGAGGCAGGTGTTTGAGGATGTGATGGAGAGGGAAGGGTTACTTTTGACAGTAGTTCCATAGCTTGGGCATAAGTAAGATGGCCCAGCTTGGAAGGGTCAATGGGTCCTTCAGCAGTGGCTGTAGCTGATTCATCAGGAAAAGGGGTAGAAGATGGAGGCCTTTTAGATGCTGCTTGTGTTGCAGCACCCTCATCAAAGCTTGGGATGGTTCCCTCAGCAGCACCTTGGTTTAAAGGTGCCTCATCATGGGGAGGTTGGATGTGCATTTCAACATCAGTAGAGGTGAAACCTGCTGACGGAATGTGCATTTGAGGAGTAGCCTCACTATAGGGATGGTCTGTTCCCTGTGGTTCATCAGCTTGGGAGGTTGGTCCTTCAACAGCTGTTGGGTGTACAACAGCTATATCACTAGGAGCAGAAGATGGAGGCTGATCTAATGGATGGTCTAGTCCAGCAGGTTTGGCACCTCGTGAAGACTCAGGTTGTGTATGAGAAGTATGGAGTGGAGACTGTGTGGACTCAGTGTGAGTGGAGTGAACTCCTTTCTTTCAATATTCTCAGCCTGTTGAGAGGCTGGAATAGTTGATGTGGTAGTGTCCATACGTACAACTGGTTCCTGTTGGGAAGGGTTGCTTCTAGGCTGACTCTGGGTAGACACATGTTGGAGTGAAGCCTGCTCCAAGTGTGCTGAACCTTCTCCCAAAATAGGAGAAGCAGCAGGGGTTGCTTCTTTGTCAACTGACCCCTGTTGGGAGGGGTCAGAGGGGCTAGTATGGTCTGTTGGTTTCTTTTGGCTAAGGGTTTGCGTCTTTTGTAGGATTTGAGGGATGAGGTGGAGGATTGATGTTGTGGAGAGGTGATGAGGTATTCTGTTTTGACTGGTGGTGAGACTGGGTCAGAAATAGGAGGGTTAGCCTGTTCCATGGTCTCAGGTGCCACAGAGGCACCAGCCACAAAGGCTTTAGGTTCAACAGATGAACCAGGGTGAGAAGCATGCTCCCCCTCAGCCACAGAGGCTGATGGGGTAGACTTGGACTTAGCTGTTTTTGCCTTCTTGCTGACAGGCTCAGCTTGAGTCGATTCCAGAACCCTTTTAACAACTTTGGACCTGGATTTGGATTTTCCTCTAGGAGCAGTCACTGGATCCACCCTCACAGTAGAGGGTCCTTCCACCATACTAAGCAACCTCCTCATTGGTGTAGATAGAGGAGGCTCATTTGGGAGTACAGGGGTGTAGAAAACTCTATTCCATATCACTGGGAAAGCAGCAGTATGTAACATAGGCTGAGAGTTATATAAATGCTCACCACAGACATGCTTGAAGATGAGGCTCAGAAACCGTGGATATCGAACAGCAACTGGACGTGTTTTCTGCTGCACCAGGTTCCTCAAATTCATGAAAATCCACCGAGCCATGTTCATAGTAGGTCCCATCTACGAGCTGTAGAACTATTGGGATCTCATCACGGCTGAGCTGGTCAAAGGAACCAACTTTGCTGCTAAAGCACATCACCACAGAGGCAAATAGGAAGCTGTAAGTAGGTGATAGATGCTTTCTGAACAGGGTGGCTCCAATCTTGGGTTTTGCTACACCACAGAATCGTAGCAAGTTTCCCATCTAATCATTTTCAGGCTGTGGCTGGTCATAAGTTTCAGCCACATGGAGATGAAGAACTTCCCTGATAAGACCAGTAGTGATCTCAATGGTCTGAGTCCCATTGAGAATGGTTCCCCTTATGATTTTGGTTGCTGGGTCATAGGCACAGGTGTACCAAAATTCATACACCATATCCTGGTACAGGACACCAGGAGATGCAGTCATCGCATAGTGCAGAGGGTGAACCTTCAGAAACTCCACCATATTTTCATAACTTTTCCCCATAGTTTTTGGGGATGGTTAGGTTGGCTATGTAGTTTGTGGGTTTCAGTGTTAGCATCGTGGTAACAGAAGGATGTTATCGTACGTCCTTACCAACGAATGCTGGGAGGAAAGGGTTGCTTTGGTGAGCCATTGTAAAAGTAGTGGAGATATGAGCACACAGGACACTTAGTCGACTTTAGGGTTCTTTGGAAGTTATGGAAGCAGTAGAGAAAGAAGAAGATGAAACAGTAGAGGAGGTATTTATAGGATTCTAATGTGAGTGGGTATGAGAGATAAAGGTTTGGGCGGTTGATTTGAAATGTTCTTTAACGGAAAACGGAACGGTTGTCCATGTCAGAACGGTTGTCAGACCACTTGAACCCTTTTTGATCACTAACATACGTTAACACACATTATCTGCAGTAATTAAGTTAAATAAATACATATATTAAGTAACTTAATTGTGAGGAAAGGTAATTAAAACTAATGGTCTAAGCTGTTGGTCAAACCTGTGATGAGCAGGTTTCATCACAGACTGTTCATTCCTCAAGCTGTTCATTCAACCTGTGCAGCTATGTAAGAACATGTTATGTTCAATAGCTGACCAGGTTACAAGACAATGTCTTGTATGACAGACTGAAAGAGTGAGCAAGTTGGAGGTTTGATCAACAGACCAGGTTTGAAGTGTGTAAGGTCTACACACTACAGATCTATCTAGACGCAGAACCGTCAACGTGTGCGGAATCCTCGTTAACGGGTAGACGGTAACAACTCTCACTAGAAACACGGAGACTATCAACGAGCTGTATTAACTACACAAGAACGCACCTACTAGAAGATTCTCTCTGAAACAATGCTAACACTGATGATAAACTCGAAATCGCCTTTTGCTTAATCTCTCTCGAATTCTGCAAAAAGTCTGATAATTATTCGAGTCTATCCCTAATTATAGAGGCTAATTCGAGTCTGCCATGGGCCAAACTCAAATCAGGCCCACGGCCCATTCGAGTTTGTCCCCACTGACACTCTCGAATCTGCCTAAGTGATCACATTCGAATCTGCCAAAGTGACTCCTCGAATCTAACCTAGATTCGAATCCTAGACCTTAGAGATTTCGAATTTACCTTTTCACATAATTAACTTAGTATTGAAACTTATGTTTTTAACTTATGTTTGATTTTATCTTTGATCTTTATGTTTGAACTTCTTGTAATACGTTACTTCAAGTTCAAACATACAATCAATAACTATCAAACATATATAAACATATATATCAACCACTCGTTAAAACTCAATACTTTGAATATTACTTAAACCAAAATGTTCGATCACTTAGACTGCTATCGTCACACAGGGTGTACCAACAGACTCCCCCTTGACGATAGCTTCTAACTATTTACATCTTGATTAAGTACTAGATCTATATATAATACTACCTGCGTATATACTTGCATCTATACATACTCTGACAACTTTTTGGAACTTTCTGGCTTCAGATCTCCATCCTTCATGAAAGAAGATATGTTGACCATGAAGTTTCTTCAGATCGTCCTTTGACAGATTCATCAGATGCAATGGATCATACACTCTCAAAATGACTTTATCGTCTTGATCATCCATGATAGCTTCAGCAGTTTCATTATCCAGGTACCACCACTTCATGTTGCTCAAAATATCTTGAGGCATCTTCTTCATTGGCACCCTTCTTAAGCATTTGACAGGTTTATAAACCATTCTGGCCCAAGGTCTTCCCGTATGAGGATCTATCCATGATCCATCCTCTACTCTTTTGCCAGACCTCGGTTGGAGTCTCTCAAACCTTCAGGATCTCCCTTCTCGTCTGATTATCTTAGCGATCACTTCAGCATAGGGATCATTTCCGATATTGATCAGCTCTTTCCATGCTAGCTCCTTTACCTCTACCTTCGGCAATGTATTGAATACTTTAAGTTTGCGCCTCAGGTATTGGAGACCATCTCTTCTCTTTAGAATAAAAAGCTGCAGTTCCCTGTCGAAGAACCAGCTAATAATACCTCCAGAGAAGTTTTCTGCTCCTGGAATCCTCATAGTGTTCTTTATTTTTGGCTCAGTCTTCTTCTCTTCCTTGCGGAACCAAAGATTTAGCAATTCAGCTCTGCTCGGCTCTCTTTCAGCCTCTTCCATTTCTGAATCATCTACCGAAGCCACTTTGATGTCATCAATATCTATTACATGTTGATCAGTATGCTCATATAATTCTGTGACAGGCTGTGATTGAATAATTTCTTCATTAACATTGTCGTCTTCATCTATCACAACCTCATCATCAGATTTCCAGTCAGTAATATCCTCTGGAACGAACTCTCCTTCTTCCAGCTCCTCTTCATCATCTTCAAAATCAAATTCCAAATCTAATGGCTCTTCATCAATATTCATCAATGCGTCAATTATCTCACGCACTTCACTTTCTGAGACCTTTGATGAACTAGCCTCACCTTCTTTAGCTCCAGATTGACTCGGCTCCCCCTGAGTCTGAGCATCCTGAGCAGCAGAAAAATCTACTGGCTCATTCTGTCTTTGCATGCTGGGATCATTGCCGTGGTCATCATCATTATTATCCTCATCATCCCTGCGCACTTCTACTTGATCACGGCAGGATGTCTCCCCCTGAGCCTTTATATTTTTCATTAATTGCTCAACCAGGGAGCGCATCGATCTTAGTTCAGCTGCTTGATCAGCGACAAAAGTTTTCAGCTCCAAATTCTCTTCCTGTACTTTGTCCACAATCTTTTTCAGGTCGGCATTTTCATTATCCAGATTTGCATTATGCTTCTGAATCTCACCGATAGCCGTTGTTAGGCCTAAGATCTGGATCTGTTGGAAGTCAACTCTATCTTTTAGCTGCAAAAATCTTTGATTGTCTGCGTAGGTGGATGAGGGGGATGGAATGGATTGTAATGGTGTCGGAATGATGGGTGATGGGATGTATGGTTCAACATGTGGTGGTGATGGTGGAATGGTAGTTTGAGTAGGTGGAGGTTGAGATACTTCAGGCTGTGCGGCTGAAGCTGAGGCAGCCCCCTGCATAAAACGATGGCGTTTTGCCCGTTGTCGATGCACCAAAGGTACTACTTCTTCCTCATCTTCATAATCTGAGTCCTCCGACTCCACTGTAGCTCTTGTCCTCCTTCTTTCTTCCTCATTAACAATCAATCTCGACCCATAAGTTCCTATCTGAACTGTTAGTTCTGCTGTGACGGACTCTGGAACTTCAACCTCTATATCCTCCATATCTTCAGACTCAGTAGCTGACGATGACATGTGATTACCGGTTTGATCTGGTTGATATTCATCTACTTCCCTAAGCACATCATCTTCTCGTTCCGGAGGCTCTAACAATTGATCAATAAGCTCAGCAGTTATCTCTTCATTTGCATTAGGACCAGCTTCCCAAATCTCATGTAGTGTTTGACATAACTGATCGAATTCAACTGGTACATTTGATGGCCCTGCCTCTTGTGCGTCTTGGGATTGACTAGTAGAAGGCCTACTTGTCTGAATTTGACTCGCAGATGGTCTTTGGCGTCTCCTTTGTTGCTGAGCGCGCGGTTGTTGTTGTTGTTGTTGTTGTTGTTGCGGCTGTCGAAGCTGAACTTCTACTTCACCTGCCCAGTTGGCATTATCTGGTGCCACAAAGTTTCGTCTATAACTGCCCCAAACAAAGGTCGCTCGACCGGGACTGCTAGCCTTCCTCTGTGCGCAGAGCAGTCAGCAAAAATCCTTTTATCAATGACCGCGACACTTTGAATCTCATTTAGTTGCGGCAAATTAGGCAAAAAGTGCCGGATGAGCATCATTATAAAACGAGGATATAGAAGAAATCTTTGCTGCTCTGGAGCCGTTATTTGATGAACGAACTCCGAGAAGAACATCTCGGAAAAGCTGAATTTCTGATTATAAACAAATGCAATTATCCCAGATTGGATCTTTCATACGATATAATCAAATCCTGCTTTCTTGGCCGCGAAGCACACCATGAATACGTGCGCCAAAAATCTCCACTGCCTAATAAGCCCACTTTTCATGTAAGATTTCTTCGTAACATCTAAACTATATCCCATCCTCAGAAACGCAGCCTGCCTAATATTTAACGGAAAATCTATAGGCCCAGACTCTTCTTCCTGAGTTCCCAGCTGCAGAACCTGACGCAGCATATCAGCAGAAAACACCAGCGGCTGTCCTGCTATCCTTGTTCTCAGAACGGTTGGGGTGACGGAACAATCAACTTGCAAATGGTCATACAACTGCCGCACATATGGAATAACGATCTGGATGTTATGGGATAATGCGAACGAAATCCTAGACTGCACTAGGAAATCCACCATTTGACGAAAACCCTGCGCTTCAGGGATATTATGGTCGGGGGGAATGACCATATTATGCTTAGACACGAACACTCTATCTGCCATGTCTGCACAATAGATAAAATATTAGAATTATTAAAAATGAATAAACTTGTTTAAATTCAAATTTGTTTTATTTTGAACTTGTATAAGTACAAAATCCAACACATATGAATTACTACAAGTTTAATTAAATTTAAATTGAATAATTCAAATAAATTGATAGATTCGAACAAACAAATTCGAAGATACTCTATTTCGAGTTTGATGACATATTCGAATGTAATGACCTTCTCGAGTTTACTGACAAACTCGAGAGTATCCTTGAACAGATTCGAAACTGTCGTCCCAACTCATCACCAAAACCCATGATTTTAACCTTTTTGGACTCAGAAAATTACATTCATTAGCCCTACTAGATTCTAATCACAGAGATTTGCATTTAATTTGACTATTTACCGGTCCAAACTTTGTAACTTTGAATAACACGATTTCGACCTATAAAACTTCAAATATCGGTGATTTTGGCTTAAATGGTGTATAAAACTACTCAAATCTTGTATAAACCAGTTGCTTATACCTAGATGTAGGAGTAGAATCGAACACACAAGCAAGAAACTCGACAAATAGTTGTTTTTGTGGAAAACGGTAAACTCGAGCAAATAGATTCGAAATCGCCTGATAGATTCGAGAGTATAGATTCGAAAACAGATGACTTAATGACATTACTGTTAACCTATTTATACCACCTACCTTCGAGTCTATGGCCACTTTCGAATCTACTGACAGATTCGAGGTTACCCTAATTCGAGTTTAACCTAAACTCGAATAACCTCCTGAAACTTTGAAAATTTCGAATATTTTGAAATAAAATCAACTTTTTCAACTTTTTCAATCTTATGGTGTAACGGAGTAAACTATGTCAAATCTTTTACCCTAAGCACAAGATTTTCACGCAATGTTTATTTTATTCAACTATGAATGCACCCTCAGTAATTTTTGACCCTTTTCCTAAGTAAAATAAAAATAAAAATAAATTAAAATAAAGATAAAAATAAAAAATAAAAAATAAAAATAACTTAGACTTAAACTACACTTATTAAAATTTACAACCTATGCTAAACAATTAACAAATAATTTTTGACGAGCATAGTCAAAGAAGGGTTCAATCAGATAGCGGTGTCAGATACTCACTTTCAGTACTTAAACATTCACACTTAGGAATTTTTGATTCCTTTGATTGTTTGTCGTGAAATACCTATTTAGCCGATTGTTGGTATTTACCCCTTTAAACATGCTACATTTCGGAATATCCCATGGCATTTTTATTTATCATGAAATTATCTTACGTGACTCAGACATAGACATACTTTTATGATCAAGGCATACAGACAATGATTCTAACTTGTTGGTATTTGCAAACTTTCTTTAAAAGACAAACATCGGACACAGGTCTGTATTTTCATACAACAAAGTGTCTTAGTTTGACTTAAGGTTTATTTTTAAAGCTAGCAAGACAGCGGTGACAGGTCTGTACCGACGTACAACAAAGCGACTTATCTTGCTAACCCGAATCAAAACAGAGGCAACAGGTCTGTACTTACGTACAACAGAGTTACATGTTTTTGACTCTCAATTTTGTATGATTTTTCCATTCTTTCCATTTTAAGATGTGTTTGATGTTGCTATACATCCCCAGAAAGTATGCATACCTCATTTAGACTCAAAGTTTGTATGTCTTGTACATAAAAATTAAGACCGATTGGTCATACATCTAAGTTAGGGACACGTTTGACTTTTTCTTGATTATTTTATTAGCATTGGGACTCCCTATATGTATTATGCCTACCAACACATCAAACTAAAATAAAGTATAACACTTTGAATTTTAGGTGCATTATGTGTGAAAGCCTAAACACTTAGAGTTTGTAACGACTGTGCTAATTTTCGTCACTTTGAACCTATGCATCTAAGACTTAACTCTTTTTCTGATATTCTCTTTTTTTTTGAATTTTTTATGGTTTTCTCTCCTTTTTTCTTTTGTTTTTCATAAGATATAGCAATAAAACCTACTAACTTAATAAAAATAGAAACTTTCCTAAATTAGCAGACTTACTATAAAAAGAAAGAAATACTACAGCTATAAAAGGAAATAAACTACTACTAAGGTCAAATTACTCTGGGTTGCGCATTCCATTTAGTTGAATTAAATATTCAAACCGTGACTTATCAAATTCTTTGGTAAATAAATCAGCATTATTATCGTCCGTTGCCACTTTTACCAATTTGATTAAGTTCTTTTCAGCACAATCACGAATAAAATGATGCCTGATGTCAATGTGCTTTGTTTTACTGTGTTTAACTAGATTATTTGTTATAGCAATTGTAGATTGGTTATCTATCCTAATGGGAGTTTGAGTGTAAGCCAAACCATAATCCCGCAATTGTTGTTGTATCCACAGAACCTGTGAGCAGCAACTACCAGCAGCAACATACTCGGCCTCGCACGTTGACACGGCTACCGACGTCTGTTTCTTGCATTGCCAGGATACCAGTCTCCCTCCTAGGAATTGACAACCTCCAGTTGTTGATTTGCGCGTCAAGCTGCATCCTCCGTAGTCAGAATCCGTGAACGCCTCCAACTCTAGATCTCCCTCCGCGTGATACCAAAGTCCCAGCTTCGGTTTCGACTTGAGGTATCGTAGAATCCGCTTCACAGCTTTCATGTGCATCTCCTTCGGATTAGCTTGAAACCTAGCACAAATACACACAGCAAACATGATGTCAGGTCTTGAAGCAGTTAAATACATAAGTGATCCAATCATGGCCCGATATAACGTCGGATCCACATCGGTATCACTTTCAGTACCCGGTCCGAGATTGTGATTCACTTGAATCGGCGTGCTGAAATGGGCAGTCAGTTTCGTTCCTTCCATCCCGAAGCGTTCCAATATGTCATAGACATACTTCGTCTGATGGATAAACATACCATCCTTCTTCTGGTCAACTTGTAACCCCAAAAAGAAATTTAACTCTCCCATTGCACTCATCTCGAACTTCGACTTCATCACCTTCTCGAAATCTTTGCACATTTGTTCGTCTGATGATCCAAAAATGATATCATCTACGTACACTTGTACCAAGATGAAGTGTTCTCCCTTTCTTTTAACGAACAGCGTACTATCTATCCTACCCCTTTCAAACCCGTTCTATAATAAATGGTTGGATAAAGTCTCGTACCACGCCCTTGGTGCTTGATGCAATCCATATAGAGCCTTATCTAAACGATATACTCTATCAGGATATTTTGGATCTGTAAATCCGGGCGGCTGTTCTACGTACACCAGCTCCTTCACTTTTCCATATAGGAAAGCACTCTTAACATCTAGTTGATATACCTTAAAGCCCTTGAAGGAAGCAAAAGCCAGAAACAACCTAATGGCTTCCAGCCTAGCTACTGGTGCAAACACCTCATTGTAATCGATTCCCTCCTCTTGGTTGAAACCCTTTACAACTAACCTAGCCTTGTTGCGAGTGACTATACCTCGATCGTCTCTTTTGCACTTAAAAACCCATTTGGTTCCTATGGCAACTTCCCCTCGAGGTAATGGAACTAACTCCCATACTTCTAGTTTCCAAAACTGAGAGAGTTCTTCCTGCATCGCTTCAACCCAGGAGTTATCCTTTAGTGCCATTTGCACATTCTTAGGCTCTACTTGCGAGATGAAACAAGAATAGAGACATGTATGATATGCCTCGGAGTCGTTTATCATCGACAACAACACAGTGTTGTTATTTAAACTACTCCTAGTCCTCACACCCTCATTAGGATTTCCTATGATGCTTTCTATAGGATGGTTCTTGTTGATCCTAGAGGTCTCTATCTCGTCAACTCTCAGATTATCTCCTAAGTTAGATCCTATTTCACCTAATGGGGGAACAGCCTCAGATTCCACATTTTCCTCCTCGTGGACAGTTTCATCAGAGTTGAAATTTGTTGTCTGAGTCTGATTCTCAGTTGAAGGTGCCTCTGGATTAGTAACTTCTGAAGATCCATCTTCAGTCGAAGTAGGCTCGGATGCGGATTGAAATGTAGTCCTCGGAAAGGTATGACCTTCGTCATTCAGATGCAACGTCGCCATGTCATTTTCGATTGTACCTGTATTTTCATCCAAAGGAATGTTAAATGATTCAAATAATTTATCATAGTCAAATATCCATTCCGGACCTGTTTGGGGTTCATGTGTATAACTTGTGACTTCAATGTTATACACAATTTCCACTGTACCATTTGTTTTATTAAAAACCCGTTTGTTTGGTGAGTTCGGCACATAACCTAGGAAGTATCCTTCGTCAGCCTTTTCACCAAACTTAGGTTGATGTTTTGTTCGCAATAGAGTGCATGGTACCCCAAACGGTTCGAAGCCAGTTAAATTAGGTGGCCGTTTATTCAAAATTTCATAACAGGTTTTGTTAAAAGATTTGATAGTTAGGACCCGGTTTAAAATATGACATGCGGTATTCACTGCCTCCCCCCAAAACATGGTAGGAAGCTTTGAATCCGAAAGCATAGTCCTAGCTGCCTCAATCAGTGTCCTGTTTTTACGTTCGGCCACCCCATTTTGTGGAGGCTCATATGGTGCACTAAATTGATGCACTATGCCCTTTGAGAGGCAATATACACCAATTACAGTGTTGTTGAACTCAGTTCCATTATCACTACGTGGCCTTTTAACCCGTGTTCCACAGGAATTCTCCACTTGGTCTAAGAACCCCGATGAGCTTGGAAGCCGTCTCGTCCTTTGTACCTAGAAAGAAAACCCAAGAAAATCGTGAGTAATCGTCAGTGATAACCAAACAATACCAACTACGTCCTATACGCCTTTTGTTGATTGGTCCGAAGAGATCCATATGCAACAAATCGAATGTAGAGGTTATGGAATTCTGAGTCTTGGACTTGTGTGCCTTCTTATGTTGTTTGCCCTTCTTGCATGGTAGACACTTGTCCTCGAACTGAAAACTCTTCATAGGCACACCTTGCACCAATCCATTTTTCGTTATATAGTTCATTTTTCTTAGGTGCAAATGTGCCATGCGTCTGTGCCACAACACTGATTCCGTTTCCGAAGCTTTGGATAACAAACAGATTGGCCCATCGAAGTCTCCGGCTTGTTCATATCAAGCATGTACAAGTCATTCTTCCTTGGTGCCCGCATCAATACCCACTCTTCAGGAATCTTGAACCCCGGTTTTAGCACTAACGCTTCAGTTTCTGTGAACAACACTGAATTCTTCTTGTCACAGATTTGAGATACACTAATGAGATTGTGAACCAGTTTATCAACGTGATAAACTTGATCCAACTTGATCGTCCCATTAGTGACCACTCCAGTACCCGTGATGTTTCCTCCCTTGTTTCCCGCGAATGATACAAATCCCCGATTCCCACCCTTGAAGTCTGTAAGGAGACTTCTTTCCCCTGTCATGTGCCTGGAGCATCCACTGTCTACGAACCATTTGTTGTTTGGACCTGTGGTAATCTCCTGCACATAAAGGAAATAGGTTAGTTATCACGGGGAACCCAAGCCATAACTGACTTGGTTATACCATTCTCGTCCACATACTTAAACTCTTTCAAATACCCATCTCGCCGTTCAGGTGACTTGGGTCGTTGAACAGGAGTTTGTTGTGGTGCCGAGTGATGTAAATTCACTCTCTGCCTTTGAGTAGGCATTTGTTGTGGAGCTCTTGAATAATTCCAATTATATTGCATTTCAGATTGTGATCCCTGAGCTCTTACCGGTGTGTGATGCCTAATAGGAGTGTGTGACCTAACCGGAGTGTATGCTCTACTAGGTGTTGTGCTCCTATATTGTTGTTGAGGTCCAGACCTAGATTGATTTACGACTCGATTCGGTGAATTAGTCCTAACCACTTCTTTTGGTCCAATCTTTACCGGTATTTGTTTCACAACTTGTTTTGGTGTAGCCTACACAGTTTTCTCGGTACTCTGAGAACTACTAGTGCTCGCCACACTTGTTGAGGGCTTAACTGGTGTTGGCTTCCCTGTCTTAGGTGTAACTTCAGTTTTCCTAAGCGGACAGTTAGAGGCAACATGCCCCTTTTCATGACATCTAAAGCAGGACATCTTGTCAATGGACTTCTTGTGTGTGCCCTTAGACTTAGGTGTCTCACTAGTGTCTTGGTCCTTTTGAATATCTATTGCGACTGTTTCATCGTCCTGATCATTAAAATCAATTTTATGTTTTCCTGCAGGTGTTTCACTGGAGGAAGACACAAATTTGACTTTCTTAACCTTGACGGTTGTATCAGTCACCTTAGGTGTATTTTCTATTATAGGCTCAGATACTGGTGCAGGTAATTCCTCTAAGTCTACTGATTTGTCAGTTTTCTCCTGAGGTTGAGGCACGTAGTTTGCATTAACAGGAGGAGGAATCTCATGAAATCCTAGACCTACAGGCTTTTTAGATTGGCGTTGAGCATCTAAAACTTTCCCTAGGTTCAGACTTGAATTCCTAAACTTTTCTAGCTTACTATTGGCCTCTGCTACCTTCACCTTAATTTCGGCTAGCTCTACTTCTTTGGTCTTTAGATCTTTGGTCAAAGCCTCTACATGTTCATACATCAGTTCCAATCTAAAGCACTGCTCACTCAGTTTGTCCTTAAGAACTATGACATCTTGTGCATCAGCTTTAAGCTTATCCTTAAGATCTTGTTTAATGTCATTTAGGCTAGCATTATCAGATTTTAAAGACTCATTTTGAGCAGTTATGTTCTTATGTGATTCTAACACTAGATTCAACCTATCGTTAGAAGTAACACATAACATACATAATTCATGAAAAAGAGAGTAGTTCAGACTAACCTTTGTGTTATCGGATTCCATGTTGGCCATTTGAACGGCAAACTCCAGAAGCGTCTGATCATTCGTCTTCTCCACCCACATTGGACTGCTGTCCCTTGTGGTCTGCTCTTCCCCTTCACATCCATTCTCCGTGACTTCAGCCATGAAGGCTCTAGCATTTGATTCCGGATGTGAGCTCCAGTCGTAGGTGCCATCCAGCTGTCTGTCTGATGTGACGTTTGATAATAGACCCGCTAGATTGGCTTGACCGGCAGATGAACTTGGAAGGTATCTCTGTTGAGACTGATTCTGAAACTGTCCATGATGCTGTTGCTGCCCTTGGTAAGTATCTACCTTCGGTCGCTGACATTCTCTGGCGAAGTGTCCCAGACCTTGACAATTGTAGCATTTGACTTTGGACTTATCAAAGCCAATCCCCTTATTATTCATCGTCAGATTCCTCCCAGTCCGTTTGATGAATCTTTTAACCCGTTGGGTTACCATGGCCAGTTGCCATTTGAGATCCATTTCCTCAAGATCGTCAGGGTCTACCTGAGCATAATCTTCATCCCAGAGAGCAGGATCGTTTATCTTCCCCTGAACGTAGTTTCCATACGCGGCCACAAATGAGGCAAGCAAGTTCAAATGCTCTTTGGCCGATTTAGCGCTCATGGGCATCATAGAGAAGCCCTGAGATGTTGATGCATGTGCTGCTTGAGGTTGCTGTTCTTCCGATCTTCCCAACCCTAAGAACGCTCTGTTCAGTGTGTCATCAGTCTCCGCTGGTGAAGACGTTTCTCCGGTGAAAAACGCTGTAGCAGTCTTTAGATAAGCTGTGGCTGAAGGTTTTGTTGATTTTTCAAAATACATGGCTGGATTTTGGACTTGTTCGTAATCCGTTTCGGCCTTCAGTAGCTCAAAATGATATGCCTGCAACGTTCCCACAATATCCTCCAATGATTGGGTATAATACTTGTCTTCATTAAGCTTAATCATTGCCACATACATCGCCCACTTGGCTGGTAAGGCATCAAGAAGCTTATTGTTCTTTTCGGTGTCATTATACTCAATCCCATGACTTTCAAGCTCCGTCAACAGATGATAAAAGCGAGTGATAGTGTCATCCAGCTGTTCATCCTTCAACGCCTTGAAAATAGCAAACTGTTGTTTCAATAACTCCATGCGCTTCCTTCGAACCCTAGGATTACCCTCACACCTCTTTTCTAGCGACTCCCAAAGCTCCTTAGATGTCTTTTGAGTCCGAAATGTGTGTAGTATTTCCTGAGGCAAAGCCATTCGAATAATCGAGAAAGCTCTATTCTCGGCTTCATACAGTTTCTTATCATCCTCCTTCATCATCTGATATGATAAGACTCTCTGACGGCCTTCAACTTCAGAAATAGGTGGAATGTATCCTTCGTCAATACATACCCACATGCGCATGTCATTGAAACGCACAAAATCGGCAAACCGATCTTTCCACCAATAGTAATCCTCGAGTTTCATCAGCTTAGGCGGAGTGTTTGCCTTCCGACCTCATGATCCATTTCTAGAAACTTTTGAAGATTTGACATCGTTTCAAAAGTAATTGAATTGAACTTAATAAATTTAATTCGAAACTAAGTTAAATTAATTCTTTCGAATCTAGGTTAGATTCGAATATAATTTAGTTTAAATTTATTTGTGATTAAATTCGATTAAGTTCTAAATTTCAATTAGGTTCGAAATTGATGACAGATTCGAAAGTCTCCAAACTCGAAGGTCAAGGCACACTCGAAGACTCAGTAGATTCGAAGCCCTATTCGACTATAGACTAAACTCGAAGCAAACTCGAATGACAGCAGACTCGAGAACCTAATCGACTTTAGCACAAACTCGAATTAGATTCAAAACACTCTGTATCAAACTCGACAGGAGCGGATTTGGTTAGACTCGAGACTAAGTAAAACCCTAATTACTCCTAATAGATTCGAGCGCCGCAAACTCGAAAAACGACTAACACTTCGATTTCTTTACGTTTAGCAGATGAAATCAATATTTTTACAACGAAAAATATTGATTTCGATCAAAAACGTGAAAAACACGAAGTGTTTTCCGGATGACAATTTGCTAAGCTCGAAACACACGAAAAACACGAACACAAGAGAATAACCGTCCAAAGGCGTCAAGAAACCTAGGATGTATCTATATGAACACGAAGAACACAAAGAACACCCCGTAGGCTCTGATACCACTTGTAAGGTCTACACACTACGGATCTATCTAGACGCAGAATCGTCAACGAGTGCGGAATCCTCGTTAACGGGTAGACGGTAACAACTCTCACCAGAAACACGGAGACTATCAACGAGCTGTACGAACTACACAAGAACGCACCTACTAGAAGATTCTCTCCGAAACAATGCTAACACTGATGATAAACTCGAAATCGCCTTTTGCTTAATCTCTCTCGAATTCTGCAAAAAGTCTGATAATTATTCGAGTCTATCCCTAATTATAGAGGCTAATTCGAGTCTGCCATGGGCCACACTCGAATCAGGCCCATTCGAGTTTGTCCCCACTGACACTCTCGAATCTGCCTAAGTGATCACATTCGGATCTGCCTAAGTGACTCCTTCGAATCTAACCTAGATTCGAATCCTAGACCTTAGAGATTTCGAATTTACCTTTTCACATAATTAACTTAGTATTGAAACTTATGTTTGATTTTTTCTTTGATCTTTATGTTTGAACTTCTTGTAATACGTTACATCAAGTTCAAACATACAATCAATAACTATCAAACATATATAAACATATATATCAACCACTCGTTAAAACTCAATACTTTGAATATTACTTAAACCAAAATGTTCGATCACTTAGACTGCTATCGTCACACAGGGTGTACCAACAAAGTGAAAACTGATGGTGAATATATATGTTAAAAGGTGAATCACAATATTTTTGTTATACTTCTCAAGATATATTTAGCTTCTTATTTGATCCTAAAACTATATATATATATATATATATATATATATATATATATATATATATATATATATATATATATATATATATATATATAGGTCCCGAGAGTTTCCCAAAGTATATAGCTTTAAGCTGTAGAGAGGGGGGGGGGGGTGAATACAGCTATTTAAAAACTACACACTATTTTCTTAATGTTTGTATGTATTATCAACAAATTGTTAATTACAAACAAGCTTTAATGTGGAAAGGTTCAAGCTGAGATGACAGATACAACAGTATGATCACTAGTCTAAAACAAACTCAAACTAGCTTACAATGAATACACTCACTAAGAAGCACTCACTGTGTTTACAAGACTCAGAGAGACAGCTTATGTAGAACAGCTTAGACACAGAGAAACTGTTTTACATAAGCAGGCTTGCATGCATGAAAAACACACTTGCACGTTCACTCTTGGTTTCAGCACTTAGCTTTTTCTTGGCTTAATCTTTCTGACCTTAGAAGCTTCCTTTTATACTCACTCAGAGGATCTAAGAGAAACTTCTTCATTGGACAAAATGAAAAAGGAAAAGTCTTGTTTGAAAAGACAACATAACTTTTCTGCACTTTTCTGAAAAGCAGACTTGTCTTCACATGTGCAGAACTTTTGTCTTTTCAATTTGTCTACTGTTGCATTGCCTTTAACCAAGTAAGGAATGTCAACTTTGCGTATTTCTTCCTTGTAAAGGCCTATTTTGATATAAGAAAAAGGTCTGTCACCCTTTTTCAAATAACCTTTTGTCTTCATGTAACAGAACAGCTTGGGCAGGCAGAGCAGTTCTGATTTCCACTTTGTCTTCGACTTTGTAAACTGATCTTGTAGCCAAAAACAATACATGAGGACTTGGAAACACATTCCATAAAGTGTTTAGCCTGTTCACAAAGAACAGAACACTTGTAAGATGCCCAAGCTGCTCACCAGTGTAGAGCAGCGTAGACAGTTTATGTCCAGCCTGTTCAGCAGACAGAACAGCTTGGACAAACTGTCTAAGTTGCAACACATGCAACATATAGAACAGCTTTGGACTGATATTGCGAATCACTTTTTAGGTATTATTAAGGCATAAACAGGCCTTAACTTTGACCCATCAAGTGCATCAACAGGTTTGATTAATAATCTCCCCCTCAGATGCAGAACAGGTTTAACTGAGGCCTTTTTGTGCCTAACAATCTCCCCCTATTCGCAATAACCAGTCTAAGCTGGTCTTGTCAAAAATCACTATATATTTTTACAATACATTTGTTTAAATAGAATTACAACATCATCATAAAGTAAAAGATCAGTTTATATATACACTGATTTTTTATTACATTAGAACAACATATGTTCTTACAAAAGTACAACTAATGTACTGATGTATATTACAACTAATGTAAAAGTAAATTACAACATATGTAAAATAGAGTACAACTAATGTACATTGGACTGTTTTTGTTGGGAGCAGAAAATGGTAAGCCTGTCCAACTGATGGACAGCTTCCATTCTTCACCTGCCCAGATGGCAGATTGACTTCATCACACTGGAGGGACACCTTCAAACATCTTTTCAAGTTGCTCTCTGGTATCCTCATGTTCTTGAATTTCACTTCTTATAAACATGAACTTGGGATCCTCAAGTTCTCCTCTCTCAAAGAAGCCTCTGAGCTGATCCCAGATGGCTGCTCTCCACTTACTAGACTGCCTGAATGAAACTGCAAGTCTGAAGGCCACAAGTTGTCTTAGATCAACTTTGTATAGATCTGAAGCTCTTTGAAAGCATTTCTTCTGAGTTAAGGGATCTACAAAAAATGCCCCCAGCTCAGGCTCTTCAATGATCTTGCCATCTTCAAACTCAATTCCACTAGGCAGGCTGTGATCAACTCCTTTCATTTCAATGGCATAGTCGCCTTGTTCAATCAGTGTAAGGAGTAGTTCCATTTCAGTGTCGTTCCTTGTCCTCCAGGCCTTAATTTTTGGATGTGTCACCAAGACACCTTCACTTGCTTCTTTGGAAATCAGGCCAAGGTTCTTTACTCTTTCCATCAGTTTCTTGACATATGCCCTGATTGTCTTAGCCGTTTCTGACTTTGACTCACTCAGAGCAACTGCCAGTTCAATCCATTCTCTGTACCCCATCTGTGCTACGTCAGTGTAGTCATATGTTTCTAATTCAGGGCCTGCTGCACCCATCCTTGTTATTTTCAACTTCCACTGACTACCTTTTCTTGATATAGGGACAGCTTTGACAATTGCTTCCTTGGCAAGCCTTCTTTCAGCAACATCTTGAAATTTTTTCTTTGCCAGGTTGTCAAAATGGTACTGAACTCTTGCATGAGGCACTGTAGGCTTGGTCACTGAGACCAGAGTATCTTTTTCCTTCTCTGCTTCCTTCTCCCCTGCTAATCCCTTAGCAGCTTCCAATATTTTCTTTTTACACTTCCAGAGTAGACATTTTAACTTTCTTTGCTTCTTGAAGTGCAAATGATTTGGCAGCTTTGGCAGATTCTTCTTCTTTTCTAAGAATTTCCAGGGCTTGAAGCTGTTCTTCTCTAAACTCAAAATACTTGTGCATAGGAAGACCCATTTCTTTGGCCCTGGCTTTGTGAAATTGGATTTCTGCTTGTTTCTGCTGTATGGGATCATCTTCTGCTATTTCTTTTCCTTTAGCTGCTGTAGTGGTAGCAGCTTCAGGACTTTCTTCCTCTTCTTCTTCTTCCTCTAGGATCAGATGCCTCCTTCTGCTGCTTGGCCTGCCCTCAGGAATGGATTCCTCCCCCTTAAACTGAGCAGGGATTGGAGATTCAACCTGAGTAGACTGAGCAGCATGAGAAGCACCCTCTACTATACCTGTTGCAGAGATTACTGCAGGATGACCAGTTTGTGCTGCAGGCACTGGTTTCTCCTTAGGAGTGGAAGTTTTCTCCCCCTTAGAGGCAGACGACTTCTCCCCCTTTGAAGGAGATGTACCAGCACCTTTAACACCCGGTCTTCCTGAAGACACAAAGTCAGCAGGCTTGCCAGCAGTTTTGGCAGCAGGCTTGGGGCCAACAAGGCTAGTCACTAAGAAAGCCAAATTGTCCTTGACCTCTGCAAGTTGGGAAAGACAGGTTTGAAGAGAAGATGATTGTGTATCAGCAAGGGAGGTCAGCTTAACAATGTTCTCCCTATCAGACTCTGTGAACAGCAACCTTTGAAGCTGTGCAAGATGTAATTTGAGAGAATCTTGTACATCAGCAAGGTTGGATGACATAGAATTAGATAGAGAGCCAATTTGTGTGGTCAAGCTGGCCATAGTGGCTGGAAGAGTAGAATTGCAAGAAGTGAGGAGAGATGACAGCTGTTGGGAAATAGCTGTCATTGAGGACACGGAGTCCTGTTGTAGTGAAAGAATGCAGGAAAGGGAGTTGGACACAGTTTGCAGCTGTGCAGTGAGTGCTATCAGCTGTGAAGAATGATCTGTTTGTGGAGTAGCAGGGAAAGATTCTTTGAACGAATCAAAGAACCCCTTAAGCTGTTCAGACACAGAGTCTGAAATAAGAGAGGGTAGAGAGGTCATGGTAGTTTCCAAAGAACCAACTTTGTTGGTCAGCAGAAAAAGTTGATCCTTCAAAGGTAGGTCTTTGGGAGATGGAGGTGTATGGGTGGATTGTTTAGATTGAGTGGATGGAGAGGATGATGATGAGGCTGGTGTATGAGGGTGTGATGGAGAGGGAAGATGAACATTGGATAGCAGTTCCATAGCCTGGGCAAAAGTAATATGGCCCAGCTTGGAAGGGTCAAAAGGTCCTTCAGCAGCGGCTGTAGCTGCATCACCAGGAGAAGGGGTTGGTGTTGGGGGCCTTTCAGATGCTGCTTGTGCTGCAACATCCTCATGAAGACCAGTGGTGGTTCCCTCTGCAGTGCCTTGGTTTAAAAGCACCTCATCATTGGGAGATGGGATATGCATTTCAACATCAGCAGTGGTGAAACCTGCTGATGGAGTTTGCATGGAGGGAGCAGCCTCACCAGAGGGATGGTATGATCCCTGAGGTTCATCAGCTTGGGTGGTTGGTCCCTCAGCAGCTGTTTGGTGTAGAACAGCTGTATCATGGGGAGCAGAAGTTTGAGGCTGAGCTGCTGATTGGTCTATACCAGCAGCGTGGGCACCTCGTGTAGAGTCAGGGTGTGAGGAGATTTGAGTGGGGGACAGTGTGGACGCAGTATGGAGTGGAGAGGACTCCTGTCTTTCAATATCCTCAGCCTGTTGGTAGGCTGGGATAGTTGATGTGGGTATCTCCGTTTGTACAACTGGTTCCTGTTGGGAGGAACCAGAGGGTCTAGGCTGACTCTGGGTAGACTCAGATTGGAGTGAAGCATGCTCCAATGTGGCTGAACCTTCTCCCAATATAGGAGAGGCAGCAGGGGTTGCTTCTTTTACAACTGAACCCTGTTGAGAGGGAACAGAGGAGGTGGTTGTTTTGGCTGTTTTCTTTTTGGAGATTGATTTTCGTTGATAGAGAATGGATGAAGTAGGTGATTGGGGAGAGGAGATGAGGGGTTCAGACTGGACAGGTTTTGAGACTGGTTAAGAAACAGGTGGGTTAGCCTGTTCCATAGTCTCAGGTGCCACTGAGGCACCAGCCACAGAGGCTTGAGGTTCAACAAATGAACCAGGGTGAGGAGTCTGCTCCCCCTCAGCCACAGAGGCTAAAGGTTCAGACTCAGTCTGAGCTGTTTTGGCCTTCTTTTTCACAGGCCCAGCTTCAGCAGTTGTCAGGGTCCTCTTAACAAGTTTGGACCTGCCTTTGGATTTTCTTGTGGGAGCAGCAGCTTCTGGATCCACCCTCACAGCAGAGGGTCCTTCCACCAAACCTAACAACCTCCTCATTGGTGTCGATAGAGGAGGCTCATTTTGGAGTACAAGACTATAGAAAACTCTATTCCCTATGACAGGGAATGCAGCGGACTTAAGTAAAGGCTGAGAGTTGTATAGATGCTCACCACAAACATGTCTGAAAATGAGGCTCAGGAATCTGGGATAACGGACAGCAGCTGGTCTTGGCTCTTGCTGCACCAGGTTCCTCAAGTTCAGAAAGATCCACTTAGTCATATCAATGGTAGTCCCATCCACTAGCTGTAGGACTATTGGAACTTCATCTCTGCTCAGTTGGTCAAATGAACCAACTTTGCTGCTGAAGCTCATCATCACAGAAGCAAACAGAAAGCTGTAGGTGGGAGACAAATCCTTCCTGTACACCGTTGCTCCAATTTTAGGTTCTGCTATCCCACAGAAGCGTAGCAGATTTCCCATTTGCTCGTTTTCAGGTTGGGGCATATCATATGACTCAGCAACAGGCAGATGAAGAACCTCTCTCAGAAGATCAGCAGTAATCTCAATGGTCTGAGTCCCATTGAGAATAGTCCCCTTGATGACTTTGGTGTTGGGGTTGTAGGCACAGGTGTACCAGAACTCGTACACCATCTCCTGGTACAGGACACCAGGAGTTGCAGTCATGGCATAGTTCAATGGATGAACTTGCAGAAACTCCACCATTTGATTGTAACCTTTCCCCACATAATTTTTGGGGATAGTAAGGTTTGCAATGTAGTTTGTGGGTTTGATGGTCAGCATTGTGGTGACTGATGAGTGTTTGACAACATCATCACCAACAAACACTGGAAGAAAGGGATTAGGTCTGTGAGCCATTTGGGAAGTTTTGAGGTTTGGAGAATCAAAAGACACTTAGTCGATTTTTAGGGTTCTTGAGGATTTCTGGAAATGATGAGGAAGACGAAGATGAAACAGTAGTTAGGTATTTATAGGATTTGAATGTGAGTGTGTATGAGAGAGAAAGTTTTGGGCGGTTTGATTTGAAAAAGTCGTTAACGGAAAACGGAACGGTTGTCCATGTCAGACCGTTTGTCAGACCACTTGAGTCCTTTTTAATCACTAACACACGTAACCCACATTATCCGTAGTAATTAAGTTAAATAAAACATTAATTAAGTAACTTAAGTTTGAAGAAAGGTAATTAAAATTTTTGGTCTAAGCTGTTGGTCAAACCTGTGATGAGCAAGGTCATCACAAGCTGTTCAATCTTCAAGCTGTTTATTTTTTCAAACTGTGCCTCCAGCCTGTTTTCTTTTGTAAGAGCAGGATGTGTTCAATAGTTGAACAGGTTACAAGATAATGACTTGTAAGACAGTGTGAAGAAGTGAACAGGGTGAGGATTGGACCATCAGAGCAGGCTGGACTAGTAAACTATGATTGTTCAGCCTGATATGTGCTCAAGCTGTTCAAGTTTTTCAGACAAATGGCTAAGTACAGAACATGTATTATTTGTTCTGCCTAAGCTGTTCTAAGAGACTTGACCAGTGTGAAACACACAAAGTCTTAGACCTTTGAGAAACACTTAGTCACTCTTGTTTAACATGCCCAGCTTGCTGACAAGGTAGTTAAACCTTGTTTCATCCAGAGGTTTGGTGAAAATGTCCGCAAGTTGTTCATTTGTGGAAATAAAACTTACCTCCACATTACCTTTCTGAATGTGATCCCTGATGAAGTGATGTCTGACTTCAATATGCTTGTTCTAGAATGAAATACTGGATTGTTGGAAATGGCTATGGCACTTGTGTTATCACACAGAATAGGAATTTTCCTATACACAAGACCATAATCTTCAAGCTGATGCTGCATCCACAGTCTGTCCACAACAGCTTCCAGCAGCAATGTACTCAGCTTCAGCAGTAGAAGTAGACACAGAGTTCTGCTTCTTGCTACACCAACTTATCAACTTACCACCAAGGAGTTGACACCCTCCTGTTGTGCTTTTCCTGTCTAGCCTGCAGCCTGCAAAATCAGAATCTGAGTAACCTCTTAGTTCAAGGCTGGAGTCTTTGGGGTTCCAAAGACCCAAACCTGGTGTACCCTTCAGGTATCTGAAGATTCTTTTAACAGCAGCTAGATGAGACTCCTTTGGATCAGGTTGGAACCTAGCACACATACAGTTAGCAAACATAATATCAGGTCTACTAGCAGTTAAGTATAGCAAGCTCCCAATCATGCCTCTGTAAGCTGTAATTGAAACAGCTTTGCCACTGGCATCAGCATCCAATTTTACATTGGTTGCCATTGGGGTTTTAATAGGAGAACTTTGATCAAATTTGAACTTTTTCAATAGATCTAAAGTGTACTTTCTTTGATTTATAAAAATTCCAGTTGAGGTTTGTTTAACCTGTAATCCTAAAAAGAAAGTAAGTTCTCCCATCATACTCATTTCATACTTGGATTTAATGAGTAATGAAAAATTCTTGCACAACTGCTCATTAGTAGAGCCAAATATTATATCATCCACATAAATTTGAACCAGCATAATGTCAGATTTCACTTTCTTTATGAACAGTGTAGTATCCACTTTACCTCTGGAATACCCATTGCTCATAAGGAACTCATTAAGAGTGTCATACCAGGCTCTAGGGGCTTGTTTGAGACCATAGAGAGCTTTGTCCAACTTATAGACAAAACCTGGATGTTGTTCATTTTCAAAACCTGGAGGCTGCTTGACATAAACTTCTTCTTGCAGCTTCCCATTCAAAAATGCACTCTTCACATCCATTTGAAATACCTTGATGCTCTTATGAGTAGCGTAGGCTAGATACAAACGAATTGCTTCTAGCCTGGCCACAGGAGCAAATGTTTCATCATAAACAATTCCTTCCTCCTGTCTGTAACCCTGAGCAACCAGTCTTGCCTTATTTCTAATGACATGACCTTGCTCATCCATCTTATTCCTGAAAACCCATTTAGTGCTAATTATGGTTTTACCTTTAGGAGCAGGGACCAGCTTCCATACATTGTTTCTCTCAAACTGATTGAGCTCTTCTTGCATGGCAGTGATCCAATTGGCATCTTTTAGTGCTTCATCAACCTTCTTTGGCTCCATTAGTGAAACAAAGCTAGAGAACATACAGAAGTTCCCTAAGCTGTCCCATCGTGTTTGTATCCCTTTGTTGATGTCACCAATTATTTGATCATTTGGGTGACACCTGATCCACTTAGGATCGTTTTTCAATGATGATTCACCTGAGTTGTTAACATCTTTAGTAGGTCCTGTTGAACAGTTCTCAAGATTTTCAGACACACTATTGTCTTGAGCCTGTTCACTTGTTGAACATGTCTGACCACTGTTGAACATATCAGCAGAAGAACTAGGAAAATCAGCATTGATAGGGTCAGGACATGCAGTTGTAATTAAGTCAGTACATTTATTCACACAGGATGTATTGACATAATCATCATCATGCCCATCATGCTTAACAGGTTCCACACTGGGTGTAGTGGAAGCTTTTGAGTCCTCTTCATTGTTTGAATGCATCAGATCATCAAAGTTAAGTTCTCCTGAAACTGATTCAGGAACAGCTTTGGTGGATGCATTATTGGACTCTTCAAAGGTGACATTTATAGATTCATCTATCACCTTTCTTTTGTTGTTGTATACTCTGTAGGCTTTGGAGATAGCAGAGTAGCCAATAAACACACCTTCATCAGCTTTAGGTTCAAACTTTGTCAGTTGGTCCCTCTGATTCAGAATGAAGCAGGGACACCCAAACACATGGAAGTAACTGACATTTGGCTTCCTCCCTTTGAGCAGCTCATAAGGAGTCTTGTTCAACCTTTTCACCACTAAGGATCTGTTTTGTGTGAAGCAGGCAGTGTTGACAGCTTCAGCCCAGAATGATGAAGGTAAATCTGATGCACACAGCATGGTTCTAGCAGCTTCAATGAGAGTTCTGTTTCTCCTTTCAGCAACTCCATTTTGTTGTGGAGTCCTTACAGCTGAAAAGTTTTGAGTGATTCCTTTCTCTTCACAGAAGTCTTCAAGAGTACTGTTTCTGAATTCAGTACCATGATCACTTCTTAGCTGTTTCACTTGGGCAGAGTTCATCATCTCCATCTTTTTCACAAATCCAATAATTTCTCTAGCAGCCTCTCATTTGCTCTTCAGAAAGATCAGCCATGTGTACCTGGAGAACTCATCAACCATTACTAGAGTGTATCTTCTTCCTCCTAGACTTGGGACATTTACAGGTCCAAACAAGTCCATGTGGATTAAGAAGAGTGGAGTATCAATAGAGAAATTATGTTTGGATTTAAAAGATGTTTTCCTCTGCTTGCCTTTCTCACAAGCTGTGCAGAGTTTATCTTTAACAAAGGTTATAGAAGGCAAACCTGTCACCAACTCTTTCTTACAGAGTTTATTGATGTTCTTGAAGTTCAGATGTGACAGCCTTTTGTGCCATAACCAGTTTAAGTCTGCATTTGTTCTTGTGAGAAAGCAGGTTTCAGTTGTGGGATCAGCAGATTGCATGTCCACAACATATACACCTTTCTTTCGTTGAGCACATATCACAACTTTGTCTTGGGGATCCAATATGTAACCCAGGTGCTCATCAAAGTTAACCTTGTAGCCAGCATCACACAGTTGGCTTATGCTCACAAGGTTATGTTTTAGCCCAACCACATAGGCTACTCTTTTGAACACTGCAGCACCAGCTTTAAGAGTTCCATATCCCTCAGTGGATCCTTGTACATTGTCACCAAATGTAACTTTTGGCCCTTTTTCAGGCCTGAGATCACTCAGCAATTCTTTACAACCTGTCATGTGCCCTGAGCGGCCACTGTCCAAGTACCAAACCTGGGAAGGTTGTTTTTCCTGCAGAGTGATAAGAGAAATATTAGTCATTTTTAGGGGAACTCATCACAGAGATGAGTTCTCCTACTTCATCAACATGTGTTGATGGACTTATGATATCCACACTAATATTCCCTATTTGAATGGTATTAGCTTGAATACCGCTTTCATTGACTGAGATGTTTCCAACACTGCTTGTAACAGCTGTGAGAGAACAATCAGAGTCAACAGGCCTCATGTCCTCAGATTCAGGACAGTCCTTGGCCAGATGTGTCTTCTTCCCACATTTATAACATTTTCTCTTTTTAGAATTTTTGAAAGAACAACTTTCAGAAACACATTCCGAGCCATTTTTGTTGATTCTGTTAGCAGGTTTAGCAAATTTATTATTATTTGATGAATCAACAGCTTGAGTGTAGGGTTCAATAGCCACAGCTTTGTTTGTCTCTTCTTTCCTCCTTTTAGGAGGACAAATATCAAAGATAGGAAGCTTAATTGGCTTTTGAACTTCCACAGGTTTGGGGAACTTATTCCCAAGTTTCTCAGACTGAGCAATGGCTTTGCCTTTGCCCCTCCTGAGATGTGATTTATGCTGCCTATCAGCATAATCATAATTTCTGGTTTTGAAAAACTTATTCTCGTTTAAAACCAGTTTACCACTATGATTAGAAAACTTATTAGAAATCACAGCAGGTTTGCTTTCAACATGAGACTTGCCCTAGTTGAAAACAGGCTGCTTAACTTTTGAAAACTTGTTTTCAAAATGTTTAGCATCAAAAGGATTATTATGCCTTTTACCATCAGCTTTGGACCCAGAACCTGTTTTGTCAACAGGTTTAGTATCCACAGCTGTAGTTTGGACATGTTTTCCTTTCTTTTGCTTGTGTGAATCAGCAGAGCACTTAGCACGCTGGATTGATGGAGAACATATTCCAACACCAGCTTTTGAGCTAGGTTCACACGAGCTGTCAGTATTTTGAGGCCTGACAAACCTGTTTGTTGAGATTAGTTTACCATTCACTTTTTGAACAAAAGTGTTTGGAAGCTCACCAAGAGTGGATAAATCTTCTTCCAGATTATTAATCTCAACAATGGAAGCTGCTGTATCAAGATCCCCTCCCAGATAGGCTTGAATTTGTGCAGGGATCTGTTGACTTATACAATGGCTGACTTTTTGTGCAGATTGGCACCAAGAGTCAACTATCTTTTGAAGCTTAGCATGCTTTATATCTGTTTCTCTCTTTTCTCCCAGTAAAATAGAGTTGATGTGTTTTATTTCATCAAGCTCAGTTTCCAACTTATGGAAACTGTCCAGTTTACTGGAGTTTGTTTTAAGATCAGTTTTAAGCTTGGAGATTTCAGATAATAAAGCATCATGCTTCTCAACAGCAGCTTTCAAATCAACTAACATATATTCAAACATTTTAATCTTTTCTTCAGAACTGTAAGCCATAAAATTTTGTACCTTATACGTCATTATAGGATTCCAGTTCTCTAAGCTGCTGAAAGCTTCAGCTTCAGCCAGATCCTGTTTGAAACTGCTTGTTGATGGGACATCAGTGTTGGCCATCAGACATTGATTGTCTTCTTCATCAGATGATGAATCAGTTTCCTCCCAGTCACAAGTCTCTGCCATGAGTCCCTTTTGGCGGTTGGAACCCACAGAGTTTTCCAACTTCCTCAGCTTAGCCATGGCCATAAGGTACTTAACCCTATAACCATCATCCTTGTTTGTCTTGTATGGTTTGGATGACTGACCAACAGCTTTTGACACACAGTCAGCAGCTATATGGCCAGTTTTGCCACATTTGAAGCACTCAGCCTTGGATTTATCAAATGCCTTCTTTTTGCCAGCACCTGAACTTCCTTGCAGCATGTTTCTTCCAAACCTTTTCTTGTCGAACCTTTTAACTAGCATAGCTATCATTTGCTCATCATCCTGTTCAGCAAGATCTGCATTATCTTCCTCATCTGACACCTCCTCCTTGTCATCATCCTGTTGATCAGGTTGAGTGAACACATCACTCACATGACTCACAGGCTGTCTCACATTAGCCACAAAGGCTGCACCTCTTTTAGACATCTCCAAGGCATTTCTCTTCTGTAGCCTTGACTGTTCATCATTTAGTAAAGATCCATACAAGTTGACAAGATCCATACTTCTGATTGTACCTGAATTTCTTAAAATTGTTGAAAAGTAATTCCATTCTTCAGGGAGGATGTCCAAAAACACCAGAGTAAGGCTGTCCTTAGTTATCCCAATAGCTTTGAGATCATTCACAAGAGCAGTAAACCTGGTGTAGGTTTCTGTGAGAGTCTCCTTTGGTTTTGCAAAGAAGAGTTCATACTGTCTAACAAGATTGTTAATCCTGTTATCCAGTGTGATTGTGGGTCCATCATAGACGGTACACAAAGTATCCCACATCTCCTTGGCAGTCTTCATCTTCTCAACCTGTTTGAACACATCATCAGGTAAGGAGATGACCAGATTGTTTCTGGCCTTTGCATCAAGAGCCACCAGTCTATTGTCTTCATCACACCATTGAGCTTTTGCTTTCTCAAATGTTCTGATCTCAGGAGCTGCTCCTTCAACAGCAGGAGTTATTGTTGTAACAGAGGTTGGCACATAGGGACCCTCCATTACAATTTCTGGTAGTTGCGCATCCAGATTCTCTAGGTAGAGCATCATTCTGCACTTCCAACCAGAAAAGTTCTGATGATTGAACTTTGGAGGTTTGCCCATTGAGCCATTGTCATAGTATGAGGAATTTGCAGCATTGTTGTCCATGGAAACTTGGGAGAATGAGAGATCTAGAATGACACACACTCTAAACTGCTCTGATACCATTTGTAGGTCCCGAGAGTTTCCCAAAGTATATAGCTTTAAGCTGTAGAGGGGGGTGAATACAGCTATTTAAAAACTACACACTATTTTCTCAATGTTTGTATGTATTATCAACAAATTGTTAATTACAAACAAGCTTGAATGCGGAAAGGTTCAAGCTGAGATGACAGATACAACAGTATGATCACTAGTCTAAAATAAACTCAAACTAGCTTACAATGAATACACTCACTAAGAAGCACTCACTGTGTTTACAAGACTCAGAGAGATAGCTTATGTAGAACAGCTTAGACACAGAGAAACTGTTTTACATAAGCAGGCTTGCATGCATGAAAAACACACTTGCACGTTCACTCTTGGTTTCAGCACTTAGCTTTTTCTTGGCTTAATCTTTCTGACCTTAGAAGCTTCCTTTTATACTCACTCAGATGATCTAAGAGAAACTTCTTCATTGGACAAAATGAAAAAGGAAAAGTCTTGTTTGAAAAGACAACATAACTTTTCTGCACTTTTCTGAAAAGCAGACTTGTCTTCACATGTGCAGAACTTTTGTCTTTTCACTTTGTCTACTGTTGCATTGCCTTTAACCAAATAAGGAATGTCAACTATGATTCTTTCTTCCTTGTAAAGGCCTATTTTGATATAAGAAAAAGGTCTGTCACCCTTTTTCAAATAACCTTTTGTCTTCATGTAACAGAACAGCTTGGGCAGGCTGAGCAGTTCTGATTTCCACTTTGTCTTCGACTTTTAAACTGATCTTGTAACCAAAAACAATACATGAGGACTTGGAAACACATTCCATAAATTGTTTAGCCTGTTCACAAAGAACAGGTTCTGTTCACAAAGAACAGAACACTTGTAAGATGCCCAAGCTGCTCACCAGTGTAGAGCAGCGTAGACAGTTTATGTCCAGCCTGTTCAGCAGACAGAACAGCTTCGACAAACTGTCTTAGTTGCAACACATGCAACATATAGAACAGCTTTGGACTGATTTTGCAAATCACTTTTTAGGTATTATTAAGGCATAAACAGGCCTTAACTTTGACCCATCAAGTGCATCAACAGGTTTGATTAATAATCTCCCCCTCAGATGCAGAACACGTTTGACTGAGGCCTTTTTGTGCCTAACAATATATATATATATATATATATATATATATATATATATATATATATATATATATATATATATATATATATATATGGAGATTCAATTGACAACTTTTGTGCATCGAGACATCCATTAGATCAAAAATTTGAGTGGATTAGATTTAATGGCAAAAGGATAAACAATTGGATAATTTTATGCATATTGTGCAAAGGAAAAAAAACATGGAAGGGCATTTTGGGAAATGTGCATAACTCATTAAATTTAATATTCTAACTAACAAATAAATAATAAATGCTAAAATAAATTCATTGATACACTTCCAAATTTAAGAAAAATTACACAAATTCAAAAAAGATGATGGATATGTTGATGCATTTCATGTTCACCATTCAATTTGTGATGCATCTCGACTTTACTATACAAATTTGTGATGCATCGATGTTAATCATCATCATCGTGTTCATCGTTTGTTATGATCATCCATTATTCAATAATGCATTGTGTGTTGCTATTATGCATCATTATTGTTCATCATCATCAAGTTCATCGTTTATCATCCATGTTCATCATTCATCATCCATTTATGCATCTTGTTACTATTATGCATCATCATCGTTCATCATGATCATATACATCGTTAATCATCCATGTTAATTATTATCCTCGTTCATCATCTATTGGATCGTATTTTATCATATTATCATTAAGAATTTTGTCTTGATCTCTTTCCTTTCTTTTAAAATTGTTTGTTAGCCTTACCTTATTTGTAGGCTTTTCTTCCTGTATTTATTTTACGGCTACTGGCCTCAATGAATTCTAAGAGAGAAAGTTTGATCTCTCTGATTACCAATTTCCATATGGTATCAGAGCAGATTCGACAAGATTAAGATCATAAACAACAAAATCGTCATGGCCGACGATAACGCTATAAAACCCAAAAACAAAGGAGAATCGATTGACGTCAATTCTCCGTATTACCTACATCCTTCCGACTATCTGAAGCAACTCCAGGCAAACGAAAATCTTACTGATAACAACTTCAACGACTGGAGCCAAGAGATGACCAATTTCCTGTTCGCAAAGAATAAAGTTGGTTTTGTCGACAGCTGTCTTCTTAAACCCGACAAAGGTGATGACAAGTATATGCAATGGATTTGGTGTGACGCTATGATCAAAGGATGGCTCACCACCTCTATGAAAAAGGAGATACGAAGTAGCGTGAAATACGCTAACACAGCCCTCGAAATTTGGAATGACTTGCATGAAAGGTTTCGAAAGGAGAGTGCTCCAAGAGCATACGAACTAAAGCAATCTATCACGGAGACACGTCAAGAAGGAGCCTCTATTTCAGCCTATTACACCAAAGTAAGAAGCTTATGGATGAGATTGACTTCGTTTTGCCGACACCACGGTGTGAATGCAATGGATGCAGCTGCAATGTAGAAAAAAAGATCACAAAACTCAAGGAAAAGGAATGGCTCTATGAGTTTTAAATGGGCCTCAATGCCGAGTTTTACGTTATGAGGACTCAAATACTTGCTACCAAGCCTTGGAACGGCATACCATCTGGTAGCCGAGGATGAGCAGCAGCGAAACATTGCTGTCGGAAAAAGAACTGCCCCCGATGCGGCGACCTTTCAAGCTTTGCAGCAAATCAGTCGTGACAACCATAACCATAAAAAGCCTTGGCAAAAGACCAACAAGGCAAGCTCCAACAACAAATCAGGACACTGCACCTTTGTGGAAGAGATGGACATGTTCGAGACGAGTGTTTCAAGCTTGTCAGTTACCCCGATTGGTGGCCAGGAAAGGGAAAAAAGGAGACGATGAAGCGGAAGGCTGCTTTGGCTGAAGCTAGTACCAACAAGCATCAGGGGCTAAGTGATGAACAATATAAGATATTTCTCAGAACGTTTGGCAAGAGCAGTGATGATAAAACCAACGACACTCCAAAAGCAAACACGACATGTAAAACTAAAAGTGAACGTAACTGGATACTTGACTCAGGGGCAACCGAATGTATGACTTATGATCGGGCGTCCCTTGAGAACCTCACTACTGGTTGTAAAGAAATACCAGTCACCATTCCTAATGTTGAAACTTTCCAGTAAAAAAACGGTGAACTTGATTTTAAAGGGGGGGGGGGTCAAAATCAAAGGGGTTCTTTATATAACAAATTTCAAATGTAATCTTCTGTCTGTTAGTCGACTAACAAAAGATTTGCAATGTGCCATTACTTTTTCCCGGATTTCTTTGTCATACAGGGCTTGAGGACGAGGAACTTGATTGGAATGGGTAAGTGCATTGGCGGACTTAACAGAATGGGGATCATGCAAGAGGATCAGAAAGTTATGGCGGTAACTACCTCAAATCATTGGCATAAAAGGCTTAGTCACCCAGCGAATGACAAGATGTCTTGCATTCCTTTTTGTAAGGTTACTAGTCATAATTCTGAGGAAGATTTTTGTGATTCTTGTTTGAGGGCAAAATTAACTAGACTTCCTTTTCCAATAAGTACAATAAAGATGAGTGATTGCTTTGATATGATTCATTGTGATATTTGGGGTGGTTATAGAACTTCTTCGCTTACACATGGGAGTTACTTTATTACCATAGTCGATGACTATAGTCGGGCAGTTTGGGTTTACATAATCAAGCATAAATATGAGGCAAGCGACCACTTGATCAGTTTTTATAACCTTGTTCAAACACAATTTCGAAAGAACATAAAGCGAATCAAATGTGATAATGGAGGAGAATTCACCTCCAATCACATGAGAAAATTTTACACCGACCATGGCATCGAACTCGAGACAACAAGTCCACACACTCCACAGCAAAATGTGGTTGTAGAGAGAAAACACAGACATCTCTTAGAAATAGCACATGCCTTAAGGTTTGAAGGGAAGTTGCCCATAAGGTTTTGGGGGGAATGTGTTTTAACAGCTTCATACATCATCAATAGGTTGCCATCAAAGTGATTAAATACAAAACACCTTATGAGATAATGTATGGAAAAGAGCCTGCTTATGATCACATGCGTGTTCTGGGATGTTTAACATATTTCTGGAATACCGAAACAAAAGGAGATAAATTCGCTCCAAGAGGAAAGGCTTGGGTATTTTTGGGATATCCTTTCGACACAAAAGGTTATAAAATCTACGATTTGGAAAAACAAAAACTCAATGTGAATTTCATGGAATATGTTTTTCCATTCTCAAACCATAAGGAAAATGTTGACCTAGGAGATAATGAAATTATATATGAGTATCAACAAGTTGTTGGACATGAGTGCCATGCTGATACCAACAAATTAAACATGACAGAGAATGATGGGGGCCATTATGATAAACCTTCACCAGACAATCCAAGCATGGTTCTTGAGCAAGAAGTGATCGATGAAATTAACCTCTTCATACAAACTGATGGGCCTAACAGTTCCTCAAGTGACACAATACAGATTGATGAGGTCAATTTCGATCCACCAACTAACAATGATCATCCACAGCAGCCCACTCACAACACCTCAGGACGCACATCTCAACGGACCAAGGCACAACCAGCCGTTTCAAAGATTATGAAGTGAATCTTCCCCCTTCTGTCGACCATGCACACCCAAGTTCTGATCAAGCCTCCTCCACCGTACATCCTCTAGCTCACTATATTTCATATGACAAGTTCTCTAACAAACACAAAGCTTTTATTTCGGCCATCAAGTCACATGATGAGCCCAAAACCTTTTTCCAGGCATCACAAGATGAAAGATGGCGAGATGCTATGAAACGAGAAATAAAGGCCCTTGAAGAGAATGACATGTGGTCTCTTGAACAGTTGCCTGACGCTAAGAAGGCGATAGATTCCAAAAGGGTGTACAAAATTAAATATAAACCGAATGTGAAATCGAGCGTTACAAAGCTAGACTCGTGGCAAAGGGTTTTACACAAATAGAAGGTATGGATTACTATGACACTTTTGCCCCTGTTTCAAAATTAGTAACAATGCGAGCTCTTCTTACTCTGGCTGTGAAAAGAGACTGGATCATACACCAACTTGACGTAAATAATGCGTTTTTACATGATGATCTCAAAGAGGTGGTCTACATGAAGCTTCCGCAAGGGTTCTTGAAAGAAAATGATACTCGTGTTTGTCAGCTCAAAAGGTCCTTATACGGCCTCAAACAAGCCTCACGTAATTGGTACCATAAGTTCACAAGTGCTTTGTTGAAGCTCGGCTTTACTCAATCCAAGGTAGAAGTCAAACTGGAATGATACCATCCGGGTTAAGCGATTGAAGTATTCATGACTTCCCTCTCAGATTACTCATTATTTGTGTACAAGTGAAACGAAGTCTTTGTGACAGCCTTGATTTATGTCGATGATGTAATTAATGTTGGAAATGATATGAGCATGATCGAATACACAAAAACTCAGCTTAATGAGAGGTTTAGCATAAAAGACCTTGGTACCTTGAAGTATTTATTGGGTATAGAAGTGGCTCGCACGAAGGAGGGTTTGGTCCTTAGTCAACGAAAATATACTCTTGACATTTTGGAAGACAGTGGTTTACAGGGATGTCGGCCATGTGGTTTTCCCATGGAACAAAATGTCAGACTTGACAACGGTGAGAAGAACAGAAGGTTGACGCAAATAAGTACAGATGCATGGTGGGAAGATTATTATATTTACAGGCCACACGTCCATATATTACATACTCTGTAAATGTGTTGAGTCAGTTCATGTCCGATCCTTGATAGAATCATATGAATGATGTCATTCATGTATTGAGATACTTTAAGTCCACAATAGGCCAAGGCATTTTGTTACCACGAGAGGGAGGTCTTAAACTAGTCTCTTATTGTGATTTTGATTGGCTTGGGTGTCCCTTCATGAGGGGATCTCGTACCGGGTACTTACTCCTTCTTGGTGGTGCTCCTGTATCATGGAAATCTAAAAAGCAATCGGTAGTTTCCCTTTCCTCCGCTGAAGTAGAATATAGAGTCATGGCAAGCACGGTTAGTGAAGTTTTGTGGGTTCAGTCATTGCTCACGGAACTTGATGAGACACATACAGAAGGCACTACCCAGTTTTGTGACAATTTGGCTGCTAAACACATAGCGAACAACCCGGTCTTCATGAGAGGATTAAGCATGTGGAAATGGATTGCTATTTCGTTCGTGAACGAGTTGGGTCAAATGAAGTATGACCGACGTATATTGATACAAAGAGTCAAATAGACGACCTTGTAACCAAGCTGTTAGGAGCTCAAGATCTTCGAAACTTACTTGTCAAGTTGGGCATGCAAGATTTACATTCTCCAACTTGAGGGGGAATATTGGATCGTATTTTAGCATATGATCATTAAGAATTTTGTCTTGATCTCTTTCCTTTCTTTTAAAATTGTTTGTTTGTCTTACCTTATTTATAGGCTTTTCTTCCTGTTTTTATTTTACGGCTATTGGCCTCAATGAATTCTAAGAGAGAAAGTTTGATCTCTCTAATTTCCAATTTCCATATCATCGTCGTTCCGATTTATCGTGTTTTCACCACGCCAGTGTTCTAGGGCCGAGAGGGAGAGACGAGAGTGACGAGAGAGAAAGAGATATGGAACCATGGTGGTGGTGGTGTGCACCGCCGTGGGCAGCGGTGGTTCTTTAAACGGCCGAGAGGGAGAGGGGGAGAAGCGAGATAGAGAATGAGAGATGAAACCATGGTGGTGGCGGTGTGCACCACAATGAGCGACGGTGGTCCTTCTAGTGGCCGAGAGGGAGAGAAAGGGAGATGAAATCGTGATGGTGATGGTGTGCACCGCCGTAGGCGGTGGTGGTCTTGCAACCTAGAGGGAATGGGGGAGAGGAGAGAGAGAGAGAGAGAGAGAGAGAGAGAGAGAGAGAGAGAGAGAGAGAGAGAGTGTGTGTGTGTGTGTGTGTGTGAATGAATGAGAGAAAGAGGGAGAGAGTGTGAGAGAGAGAGAGAGAGAAAGTGGGAGTAATTTATGGAAATGTAGTTATTATTGATTTAATTTTGTTGGGTACAATAATAAATAGAGTTGAAAACAATATTTTCTAATAGTTCAGGGACTAAATTGTAAATAGACAATAGTTATATTGTGTATATAAATAGAAGTTTATTGTAATGTTGAGAAAAAAGTAGCTTGGACAGATCTAGAGAAGAATTGCTTAGCAAGTCAAGAAACCCCAATGTAATATTCTCTCTATTAATCATTCAATAGATTGTGTTGATAATTGTTGTTATTGTTCATATTGATTGTTTGTATGTCATTGAATTGCAAGAAATATGAATTCACAATTGGTATTAGAGACTAGTTTGGCAGAGATTTGAGTGAATTTTGATTCTGATTTTAAAAAAAAATTCGAACACCGTTACATTCCATTTTTTTCGAAAATTAGAAAATTAATTATGGTTTTTGATTTTGTGGATGAAATGTTCTGAAAATTGAATCGAAGATGGAGGATTTAAAGTCGAATCCATTGTGATAAGCATCAGATTTTAATTCTAAACACACAAGATTTGATTTGGCTTTTACTGATTTTTTGAAAAAGTGTGTGTTCTTGAGGTTTTTGGTTGATTTTTGGTTTTTAATCGAGAATTAGCAAAAGTGATTTCACAAAAGTTGTTTCTGCTATTAACACGAACCTTCGAAATCAATTTGAGGTAAATCTATGGATTTTTGTTGAAATGTTTGAATCTGATCTTGTTTTTGTTGAAAAATGATAAAACTCGGGCAAAACTAAATTCATAGTGTCGTTCGAGTTTTACAACGAAGGCAATCGAGTTGATCAAAGAGAGTAAATCGAGGAACTTTATAATATATTCGAGTTTCATGCTTTATTATCCTAGTTTCAAGCTTCATTAATCGAGTTTCAAGCTTCATTAATCGAGTTTCAAACTTCATTAGTCGAGTTTTAAGCTGTATCATTCGATTTTCAAGATAAGATCATTCGAGTTTGTTGCCAAGTACTTCGAGTTTTGATGTGATTCATTCGAGTTTTAAATAGGCTGATTCGAGTTTCAACCTTAATCATCCGAGTTTCATTTAAGTTCATTCGAGATTTATACAGTCTCAATCGAGATTCATTCTTCATTCTTCGAGTTTCACTGTTAATCATCGAGTTTGAATATTCTCCATTCGAGTTTCATCCCATATCATTCGAGTTTTGACTATTTGACATTAGCTGCTTAAATTGGCCATAACTTTTGACTGGAACATCGTTAGAAGGCCTACCATACGTCAAATCGAAGCTTAAACCGAGATCTCTGATGACTAGAATATGCACAGTCGGTTCGGTAAATTTTCAAGGCCCAATTCCACTCCAAAAAAAAGTTACGGGCAATTTTCTGCAGAAAAGCTGAAATTTCAACGTCAAAAAGTCATTTCAGAGCTGATTTTTCATAAGTTATCATTTACTGAAATAGTTTTTCAAAGTTTTATCAAAATTCACTCAGTTTTTCCATAAAAGATCTTGGAAGATTCAATTTCAAGCAATTCAAAATGGCATATGAACATTTTTCAAAATCTGAGCTGATTGAAAAACTTACTGAATCTGAAAAGATTCGTAAGAACAATTACGACATTCTTGTTCAGTTAAATATTGATAAAGCTCTTTCTTTACATGACGTATCAATACTAAAAGAAGAAATTAAGAGCTAAAAAATCAAACAAAATTCTGAGAGTACTGCTCTTAAATTGAAAATATATGAATTATCAATGACGATTCGAAACGAGCAAATTTTTAAAATGCAACTCAACTGAAATACCTTTTGCCTGAAATATCTGATCTTTACAAGAAAGTTAAATATCTTGAAGAATTACTTTCCAAGACAAATCATACTGCTCAAATTAGTGTTTTAAACAAATCTGAAGAATTTTTTGCTCTTGAAAACGAGTTGTCTTTAACTAAAGATTCACTTGAGAAGGAAAGACATGATTTCTTACTAAAAGAACAAGATTTTAAAGCTAAATCTAAATTGTTTTAAGATGAAAGAAAGATATTCTTAATAAAAGAATAATCTTTTAAAACTGATTTCCAATCATTTTATAATGACAGAATTTCTTAATTGTTCATTATCAAAGGATTAGAAGATCAGATAATTCATCTTACCAAACGAATTAATGTTTCTGCTTCTTCAAAAGAATCAGAGGTTAAAGATCCTTCAGTTTGTACAAAATCTAAAGTTGATCAATCTGATTTATCTACAGAAAGTGAAAAGAATCCAATTGAATTTTCTAAATTTGATTCTTCTTCAGATCTTAAACTCAAGTATCTCTTAAAGATACACAGAGGCAAAGATAAAGTTATTGAACAACTTCCGGTAAAGATTTACACTTGTGAATCTTCGAAGTCAAATTTTCTTAAAGTTTCTAGAAATACTGGTTATTCTTCACAGAAAAGAATTTCACAGAAAAACACCAAGTTTTACCAGAAACAGGCTAGAACTGGACAGTTGTTCATAAAGAAGAGTTTGAAAAAGTCTGAATATTCAAACTCAAGTTTCTTTCGTAATTCAGATATTCAATTTTGAAATACTCAAATAAATTTGTTTTCTGCCTTTGAAAGAGAAGCTAATAGTTATAATCTGCAATGGGTACCTAAATCCAAGTACAAGTGGGTATCTAAACCTAAATATAAGTGGGTACCAAAACCTGTTTTTAAATGGGTACCTAAGAGTGCTAACATATCGATCTGGATCCAAATCAGTTTGGATACCAAAGACATCTTGATTTTGCAGGTTATAGGTTTCTAGTCATATCAGACTAGAACCCGGACTTCACCATAAGGCTTTCAGTTACTTCAAACTGAAACCCGAGCTTCCGTAACAAAGGCTTCTAATCATTTCAGATTAGAACCCGAGTCTGAGAGACAAATCTTACTGGAATTCCTGCCGTGAATTCAACTACGAAGCTGAAATTGACAAAGAGGGAGTTTTATTTTCATAATTTTGTGCTCTTGTTTACTTTCCATGAGTTGACTAACTTTTTGTGCTTATTTCCAGGTGGAGTTTCAAACGAACTTTGACGAAGACATTTTTCATAAACTGTGTGTAATATTCACGAACAAACCTTATGCACACATAAAGAACATTTTTTAGCTGAAAAGCAAAATATTTTCATAATCTTCTGATTCTCTGAATCTCTCATTGAGATTAATTGATCTAATCTCTTTGATGTTCAAAATCTCATTACTTCTAAGATTCTGTTTAATATTCTCTCGTTCAAAGAATTCTCCCATATTCTCCATGAGCTAATTCTTTCAAGAAAATCTGATTCTTTTCATATCATATATCAGATTTTCCATTTCAATCTGATATCTCCCAAATTATATGAATATAATCTCCGATATCACATAATTTCCGATCTCCCTTGGGCTTCAAAGCTAAAAATCTTTCTGCTGACTCTGATTATGCACCAATCTGAGTGATAGGCATAAATATCGCTTCTATGGTCTAACCAGAACCGGAAGACGTACCCAAGGAGCAAACCATCTATAGTTTGTGTGGGTGAGGGTTCTTTAGGTTTATTAGTTGAGAAGTGTCAGTTATCACGGGATACTGAAAGGGTCGAGCAGAGGGAAAATGTAAATGAGAGGGATATTAAAAGGATATGGTGGTGTATCAGATCATGCTTTCACTATAAAACTGACTTTTTTAATTCTCAAAAGTGAGACGGAGGGAGCTTAGTTGAAAAATGCTGCGAGCTGAGAGTTGAGAAAGGATTTAAAGAAAAGAAAATCCTACCTACACTGTGTCGGCTGGGTAAACCTCAAAATCTATCAAGCCCTCGGTGACTTGATATTGAAAAAGACGTCATGGACCCAGTGACGCATGCACTTAACCCACCAACTACTCAGTTATCTCTCAAAAGATTTTTGTTTCAATAATCACGGAGTAATACCATATTTCTATCGATATATCATTTGGATATTATTTATATTGAAACAAGGAAGACATTTGCTCCGGTCTCCCACTTCATTTGATGCACATTGTGTCTAGAGCTGATTATATACACTTTTAGGACGCATCGAGTGTAACAGTCTACGTGACTATAAACTGCTAGTCCAAAGTGACTAAGCCGGAACAAATAAGAGTGATTCTTTCATGAAAAAAGATTTCATGATGACTATTTGGAAATCCTACCAGTGTTAACATCATGTCAGCGCTGAACGTAGGTCACATATATAGATTACGTCTATTGTGCAAACAGGAATGCTATGTGGACCTGGACTCCTTATTTTACACAATGAATGTGTTTCATTTTTCCCAAAGTTGAAAAGCTTTGTCTTTATTTTGAAAAGATGTAGTAATTCGAGGGGGAGTGAAATTTTTGAGGGGGAGTGAGATAGATTTGTTTAGTATAGGGGAGAAGATATCAGTTTGAGGGTGAGAAATTCAATTTGTAATAATTTGAAATTTTAATTGTTGTTGTATTTTATCTATTGTAAATTCATTGCATTTATGTCTCTAAAGATATTAGATGATGTTCATAATCATTATGATCATCATGAGGGGGAGAAAAAGCTAAATTTCATAGACAACTGTTTAGTAGTTTGAAGACAACTGATGATAATTTCAACAACATCTCAAGAAAACTGATCAAGGGAGTTATCAAAAAAAGATATTCGAGATTCAAGGGGGAGTGTGCTTATAAGAAAACAGAAGATTTGAGAAGAAGAGATTTGAAGATCAGAGAGAGACACATAAAGAAGAAATTTTATCTGAAGATTCAGAGATGAAAGAGAAGAAAAGAGAAAAGAATTGAAGTTCCTGACTTGGGCTTTAAATGAAAAATTGTTTTCATCTCTAAGGGGGAGATTGTTGGGTACAATAATAAATAGAGTTGAAAACAATATTTTCTAATAGTTCAGGGACTGAATTGTAAATACACAATAGTTATATTGTGTATATAAATAGAAGTTTATTGTAATGTTGAGAAAAACGTAGCTTGGACAGATCTAGAGAAGAATAGCTTAGCAAGTCAGGAAACCCCAATGTAATATTCTCTCTATTAATCATTCAATAGATTGTGTTGATAATTGTTGTGATTGTTCATATTGATTGTTTGTATGTGATTGACTTGCAAGAAATATGAATTCACAAAATTCCATATTATTTATTTCCATATGTTTAATTTCAATATATTTTATATTCCTTAAATGTCATTTGTGCACCCTTGGTAGATTATTCGATGCACAAAACTTCCTCAAGGTTCATTAGTGCATAAAAGTCCTCAATTGAACCCCTACATATATATATATATATATATATATATATATATATATATATATATATATATATATATATATATATATATATATATATATATATATATATATATATATATATATATATATATATATACATATATATATATACATATATATATATATATATATATATACATATATATATATATATATATGTATATACATATATACTTTGGATATTTTGTAAATTAAACAGGGATTACCGTGACTTGTTATGGAGATTAAACTTTTTAGTTATCGGAGTTTTCACGTGTTTAGATTGGGAATAGCTATGGATTATTATATTATATTTATCTTGACGTGTCATTTAGGTGGCATTGTGGAGTTGATCGAGAGTGTTACAATACCGATGTGGTTCACGATACCACAGATGATTCACGTCATTGCTGTGATTCACCACATCTCTTGTGATTCACGACACCGTTATAATTCACAACACGACTGATGATTCATTGTTGATACAAGACTATTCACGACTGAAACATGTGTGATTCACATCTAATGGTTGACATATGGTTCACAATTGATACAAAACGTGTGATTCACGACTAATGAATTATGCAATCAACAATCATGGTTCATAATAAACATTAAAACATAGTAGGATTTGATTTTTCATCTGTTGAAATAAAAAAGAGATGAGAAAAAAAAATTGGTTGGAGGAGAGAGAATGATTGATTTAGATGATTGAAACCTTACTTTTTAATTAACGTTCAAATGCTTTAAATTTTAAATTAGATGACATGTCATATTATTATTTGTTCTTATTGTATTTATTTTAAGTACGATCTTGTAGGTCCCGAAAGGTTTCCCAAGTATATAGCCTTAAGCTGTGGGGGGGGGGGGGGGGGTGAATACAGCTATTTAAAAACTACACACTCTTTTCTCTTCTGTTTGTATGTATTATCAACAAAAGTTAATTACAAACAAGCTTGAATGCGGAAAGGTTCAAGCTGAGATGACAGATACAACTGTATGTTAACTAATCTAAGACAGACTTAAACTAGTTACAATGAATACACTCACTAGGAATTACTCACTGTGTTTACAAGACTCAGAGAAACAGCTTGAATAAGAACAGCTTAGACACCAAGCATTGTTTTATTCAAGCAGACTTGCATGCATGAAAGACATACTTGAATGCACGTTCACTCTTGGCTTCAGCACTTAGCTTTTTGGCTTAATCTTTCAATCCTTGGAAGTTTCCTTTTATACTCACTCAGAGGATCTAAGAGAAGCTTCTTTATTGGACGAAAGGAAAAGTGGAAAGTCTTGTTGAAAAGACAACATAAACTTTTCTGCACATTCTGAAAAGCAGACTTGTCTTCATGTGGGCAGAACTTTTGTCTTTTCTTTTTGTCTACTGTTGCATTAGCTTTAACTAAATAAGGAATGTCAACTTTGCGTCTTTCTTCCTTTGTTAAGGCCTATTTTGATATAAGAAAGGTATGTCACCCTTTTTCAAATATCTGTTGTCTTCATGTAACAGAACAGCGTGGGCAGGCTGAGCAGTCCTGTTGTTTATTATTTTTTTCGACTTTGTAAACTGATCTTGTAGCCAAAAACAATACATGAGGACTTAGAAACATATTCCATAAAGTGTTTAGCCTGTTCACAAAGAACAGGTTCTGTTCACAAAGAACAGATTACTTGTAAACTGCCCAAGCTGCTCACCAGTGTAGAGCAGCGTAGACAGTTTATGTCCAGCCTGTTCAGCAGACTGAACAGCTTGGACAAACCATCTTTGTTGCAACACATGCAACATATAGAACAGCTTTGGACTGATATTGCAAATCATTTTCAGGTTTCAATAAGGCATATAGCAGGCCTTAAATTCAACCTTCAAATGCATCAACAGGTTTGATTTAGAATCTCCCCTCAGATGCAGAAAAGGTTTGACTGAGGCCTTTTTGTGCCTAACAATATCCCCCTATTTGCAATAAACAGTCAAAGCTGGTCTTATCAAAAATCACTATATAATTTTACAGTACATTTGCTGAAATAAAATCACAATATCAAAGTAAAGAAAAAGATTAGTTTATACATACACTGATTCTTGATTACATAGAACAACACATGTTTTTACAAAAGTAGAACTGATGTACTGATGTATATTACAACTAATGTAAATAAAAAATTACAACTTATGTAATTGAAGTACAACTAATGTACAGCAGGTTTTGGACTGTTGGTGTTGGGAGCAGATAATGGTAAGCCTGTCCAACTGATAGACAACTTCCATTCTTCACCTACCCTGATGGTAGATGGACTTCACGATAGTGGTGGTGGCCTTCCTTCTTCATAGATTTTCTCCAGGTGCTCTCTGGTTTCATCCAATTCTTCAATTTCAACTCTAAGGAACATAAAATTTGGATGATTGAGCTCTCCTCTTTCATGGAATCTTCTAAGCTGATCCCAAATAGCTGCTCTCCACATAACGGATTGCTTAAAAGAGTTTGACAGTCTGAATGCCACAAGCTATTTGAGACCTACTTTGTGAAGATCAGATGCTCTTTGAAAACATTTCTTCTGTGTCAGGGGATCCACAAAAAATACCCCCAGCACAGGCTCTTCAATCAGCTTGCCATCTTCAAATTCTACTCCCTTAGGCAGTGGTTTACTCCTTTGATTTCTACAGCGATATCACCCTGTTCAATAATAATGAGGAGTTCCTCCAGCTCAGTATCCTTCCTTGTCCTCCCGGCCTTTATCTTAGGTTGTGTCACACAGACACCTTCACTAACTTCTTTTGAGATCAGGCCAAGATCCTTTACTCTCTCCATCAACTTTTTGACATATGCCCTGATTGTCTTTGCCGTTTCTGACATAGATTCACTCAGAGAAACTGCCAACTCAATCCATTCCCTGTACCCCATCTGTGCAACATCAGTGTAGTCATACGTTTCTAGTTCTGGGCCTGTTGCACCCATTCTGGTTATTTTCAACTTCCACTGACTGCCTTTTCTTGATATGGGAACAGCTTTGACAATTGCTTCCTTGCAAGCCTTCTATCAGCAACATCCTGAAATTATCTTCTAGCCAAGTTGTCAAAGTGGAACTGAGCTCTTGCAGAGGGTACTTGTGTTTTGGTCACAGAGACCTGAGCACCCTTTTCTTTTTCTGCTTCCTTCTCTCCTGCTGATCCCTTAGCAGTTTCCATTAATTTCGTTTGCAATTCCAGAGAGGACATTTTAACTTTCCTTGCCTCTTGAAGTGCAAAAGACTTAGCAGCTTTGGCAGATTCTTCTTCTTTCTTTAGAGCTTCCAGGGCTTGAAGCTGTCACTAGTACAAAAATGACCTATGGTCACGGTTTTGTCCAAACTGCCTAGCCACGTTTTTTGTTATTCACGTGACTAAAGGGTCATATATGATCTTGTATTATTATAATAGCCACAGTTTATCTCAATAACTGTGACCATTGCAAATCACATTCAAACCTTAAGCCACGGTTAAACATAAGGATCGTGACAAAGACTTGTCACGGTTGCCACATTGTTACCAAATGTCATCGTTCGTCACAGTTATTTGTTTGATGTCTATAATAATCTTGTGATGGTTATTAACTGTGACGATAAATATGTATATGGTCACGGAAATCTCTTTCGGTGACCAAAGGGACACCCTGAAGTCTAATTGTATGAGTCTAAATTATATTGTGGAATTAGTCACATGAATAAACTGTGGCAGAAGGCTAACTTATATGGTCACGAAATCGCTTTGTGTGACCAAAGGGTGGAGTTCATTAGCCACGTATGGTAAAAGAAAAACATTGTGAGTATAAGTGTTTAATGGTCTTGATTGAGTTCATTAAGTGTGTCCAAAAGTAAACAATTGTCATGACATAAGAAAATTATTGTGACTATAAGTATTTTATAGTCACAGTTTAGTTTCTTATGTGTGTGTAAAAGTATTTTATAGTCACGGTTTAGTTTATTATGATAGCCACAGTTTATCTCAATAACTGTGATAATTGCAAATCACATTCAAACCTTAAGCCGCGGTTTAACATAAGGATCGTGACAAAGACTCGTCACGGTTGCCACATTGTTACCAAATGTCATCGTTTGTCACAGTTTTTTGTTTGATGTCTATAATAATCTTGTGATGGTTAGTAACTGTGACGATAAATATGTATATGGTCATGGAAATCTCTTTCGGTGACCAAAGGGACAACCTGAGGTCTAATTATATGAGTCTAAATTATATGGTGAAATTAGTCACATGAATAAACTGTGACAGAAGGCTAACTTATATGGTCACGAAATCACTTTGTATGACCAAAGGGTGGAGTTCATTAGCCACGTTGGTAAAAGAAAAATATAGTGACTATAAGTGTTTAATGGTCATGATTGAGTTCATTAAGTGTGTCCAAAAGTAAACAATTGTCTTGAAATAAGAAAATTATGGTGACTATAAGTATTTTATAGTCACGGTTTAGTATCTTTGGTGTGTGTAAAAGTATACAATATTCATGATGAAAGAGAAAAATGTGACTAAGTATTTTTTTTTTCACGTTTTAATTTCTTTTATGTATATAAAAGTAATTAATGATCACAGTTTAAGAAAAAAAAACATATCACCATAATTATGTTTTGGTCACAGTTTATGACACACAAGCATGTGACTATTAATATTTAAAGGTGACAGATTAAGTTTTTGTGTGTGCCTAAATGTAAGCAATAGTAATAGTAAAATGAAAAAGATATGACTATAAGTACATTCAAGTCACGATTTAATTTGTTTTGTGACTAAAAGTTATCAATCTCACACATTAAAAGAAATTTCAATATAGGAGTTTTTTTGTCACGGATTAAACAAATTCGTGAGTATTAATATTTAAAAGTGACGGTTTATTGTTTTTATGTAACTAAAAGTAAACAATAGTCATATGGTAAAAAACTGTTGTGACTATATTTTTTTAATGATCACGGTTTAGTTAATTTCTTATTAGTGTGTAAAAGTAACAGTTTTCATGATAAAAGAAAAAAAACAGTGACTATAAGTATTTTATGGTTACACGAAGAATTGGTTTGTGTGACTAAAAGTAATCAGTGGTCACGGTTTAAGTGAAAAAAATGTCCCTATAAGTTTTTTTGTCACGGTTTATAAAAAGCAAACAAGTGACTATTAATAGTTAAACAATTATACAAGACGACTAGATTTATTATATGTGTCTAATGGTAAACAATATTCATGGTAAAAAAAGAATATGTGACAATAAATATTTTATGCCTACGACGTAATTTCTTTTGTGTGGTTAAACGTAATAAATGGTCACAATTTAAAAAAAAACATGTCACTATAAGTAGTTTTTTTGTCACGGTTTAAAAAAGCGAACATGACTACTAGTATTCAGTGGTTACAAATTAATTTTTTGAACAACTAAGTAGTGGTTACCTCGATAAAATATAGTGTGAGTTTGTTTAGATGTAATTCTTACATGTTGCGATAGCATAAAACCAGACATGTGTCCATACATCGGTCGGATTGATCGTCTATCCCAGCAACCCCACAAATTGGTAATCTGTCTGTTGTAATTTTTGTTTTCTGATACCTGAAGTTATGGATTGTATAGAATCTGCCTAAATTAGCAATCTATTATGCTAAAAATGCATATTTTGATAAAGAACTTTCAAATTACACCAGTTTTCGATGAAATATTCGCAACACATCAAAAACCTTTTAAAAACACCATTTCTATAAAAACATTACGCATCTTGCTGCTAATTTGTATTTTCACTTTTTAAAGTGTAAATCTTTGCATAAAATAGCAATAAACTTTCATTTGACGTCCAATTTCAACAAAATTTTTTTGTAAAAAGTCTAAAACCCTTAGAAAAGACCAAATATATAAAAACATTTCATCATTAATTGATATTTTATACTTTTGTGCATTAAAGCACCAAAACTTTGTTTAAAATAGCAATGAACTTTCATTTGATGTTGGATCTCGATTATTCTTTTTGCAACAATTCCAAAATCTTTTAAAAATATCAAACTTATATAAATATTTCATCATTCGTTGCTATTTCTATATTTAGTACACTAAAGTCTCATCTATTCATTATTTGACTTTTAAAAATGTCTTGCCTAGAGGCTGTTTTGTAAGTTAAAGAATTGATTTCAGGTAAGGCAAGGCATAAGGGCTCTCAAAATATATTGTTCTTATTGGAAATGTGGATATATTACCAGATACATCCCTGTTCGAATGACCACAATCAACTTGATTCAAAAATATAAGAAGGTGGAATAAAACCTACAACAAGTGCTAATCGTTAGAAATTATTGGTACAGAAAAGTAATTCTGATTTTGCAATTACAAATAACATATCAATTATGCTAAGTTACACGACCATGTTTTTTTTTACAAGAAAAGAGGATATTATCAATAAAATAAAACACACAGAGGCATCAAATAAAAATTAAAACATATAGAAGTTTGCTAAGTTACATGAGTCATGAGTGTATTACCGGGAGAATATCAATGATACACCACTATATGATTGTACATTAATAATCACGTAAAACTTATTGATACACCACTTTTGATGACAATTAAATTTTTTGGTTGATTTGACTAGTACATTTGAATTGTCACGTGATGTACCTCTAGAGTGATTCTTATCTCATAACATCAAAAAACATATACAATATACATACCTTTTTGTGTATTCATATTTACTTGAGTGATATAAATAAACTTATATATTTTATCAAAAAAATTTCTATATGTTAACATACGAGGTTAAATTTATATAATTATTCGAAAATTAGGTTCATAAATGCTAATTATTTGAGAATTATATAACTCTGTAGTTACCATAATATCATGAGGACGATTTATGTAATTTTAACTTTACCTCTTAAAAAATACATAAAATTGAATTTTATTTTTAAAAAAAAATACATAATATATGGTTATAATATTTAACTTTGATAACATGTTTAGTTTATTTAATAATCAAAACAAAAAACAGACAAAGTTAATACCCCTTATTCCCCACATTGTAAACCTAAACAAAAAAACAAAATAAACCCTTTGCCCTAAATTTCCCTCATGTTACCAGCGCTCCCTCCCTCCTCATGGCTCACGCAAACGTCTGCCGACGCCCCGTCTCCTTCTTCGACCAATCCCTCCCGGCCAGAGAGCCCCGCTGCCGCCGCCAGGCTCCGCCATCGCCTCCCTAACCTCACGCACAAATCTCCGCCTACTCCTGCGCCGCCGCCATCGCCTTCTCCGTCTTCTCCGCCGCCGCCTACTCCCGGTAACATCTTGTTCCTCGTTTCTTCTGCAATCTTGCTTCTAAAACTGATTTTTAATGAAATCGATTGTTCCAACTTGTATAACTTATGTATGTAGAAATTCTGAAATCGATTGCTTGTTTCATATGTATAAGGTTGTTTCGTATGTATATTTTCTGAAATCGATTTATAAAGAAATTGATCTGATGTGTGGCGTATGTTTGGCTCACAAAAATAGAATTAAAAAACATATTATTAAGATGTTATTTGATGTATTTGATGTTTGTTTCTGCACTCTCCATGTATGAAATCGATGCTGAAATTTGAGAGACCATTTATTGTTTCGTATGTATTTGATGTTTTTCTTTTATACATCACATTTTCTGACATTGGAATCATCATTGTCTTTCATCGGTGTAGATCATCAAGATTCATTCATCTACTTTGTAAGTTGCTTCGTAGGGTTGTACAGTGTGCATGTTTAGTTGTACTTATCATCAAAAGTGTTCATTCAAAAGTGCTGGAAAAAGTATGTTTTAATTTTGAAAATTTTCATTTTGGATTAAATGTCATATCTGCATGTGGCTTTTCAAACTCTTTTATAAATGCATATGATAGACCTCAACCACAAGAGTGATATGATCATTCTAAAAGCAATTTCCAACTTTGTTTTTTATTATTTGTTGTATGAGCTACTGATGTTAATTTTAGCTTCTTCAAAAATTGGATCATGTTTATAAATTATTAGAGGAGCAAATCATGTTTGTATACAAAGTGCATATTTGATCAAAGGCACATTCAGATACATTCAGATTTTAAATTCGGTTTCTAATATTTGATCATAGGCACATGCAGATACTATCTTGTATCATCTGTTTTCATTATAGCTCATAACCCATATTGTTTTTGTTGTCAATTATAAACACACTTTTATAGCAGCAGCTACAGAAGATGGTCATCAAATAACAAAAGAATTAATTTTTTTTTTTTTGCTTTTGCAGCAGCAGAAGATGGATGTATATAACAAAAAAAAAGCATACCAAGAGTATACAACAGCAAAATAAGCATACCAAGAGTATACCAAGGTCCATGTTTATCTTTTTGGTTTTTTTTTTTTTTTGCACTTTTTATTTGATCTTAGTTATCCTTATTTATTTTTTATTTGATCTTAGCTTATGGCATGCAAGGGTATGCTTATGTTTGTAGTTTTAAGTTATCTCTGTCCCAGTTAATTAAGCTGTGATCATCTATTACGATTAAAACATGATTATTTTGCTACATATTGATTAAATTGTTTACTTATTTTAGGTTAATGTGTTGTGTTCTTCAACCCAATGACTCTTTTAATCCAACCAAAAAACTGCAAATGAACCTGAGCATGGACACACAACCAAAATACAACAATGACTTGTGGTAGTTGATTTTCAGTTCTACTTTGATTTCTTTTGTAGGTCTTCGATTAAAGTTGCTTTGATGTATCTCATTTGCAAAATATGGCATCATAATCAATAAAGAAGAAGGTTTCAGGTATTTTTCTTTTTATTTTTGTAATTCTGTTCAATACTCGTTCGTATTAATTGATTGTTCACCTTGGAGAGTGATGATGAAAATTTTGTTTCAATACATGGCATCCTGAAGAAAACCTCTCAGGTCATGAACTATTTAAATGGTGAAGTCTTATGCAAAAAATGCAGCATGTATGTCTCGTTATATATGTCTAGCACCGTTTACCTTCTGTTAATTAATTTTAAAACGTTAAAAAACCTCTTGCGTCACATCCGAGAGGATACTGATTTTTAATTTTAAAATCGTTATTCATGTCTGGCAGTATGTACCTAAAACAGAATAACAGAAGCAGAATAACAAATTTGTTATTCATGGCTGGCATTATTCACGTCTCGCAGCTTTTTCTTTATGGTATTTAATTTTAGAATGTTAAAATTATTCATCTTATTAATATTATTCCAGCAAATGCTTTATTAATATGATCCATTCATAAACAGGAGAAGTGAAGCAAGATAAATACCTGAAACAGAATAACAGAAGCAGCAACAAGACCACAGAAGCAGCAAGACGATACCAGAAGCAGCAACACTAGTAATTTTTTTTTAAGAGAATGAGTTTTTTTTTTGAATCAGAAAGATAGAATTAGAAGTAGAAATATAGTGGTTTTTATAACAGCTATTGGAGCTGATTGGGGAAGGGGAGAGATTGTTTGGGGAAGGGTAAGAGATCGTTTGGGGATGATTCATGCAGCAGCAGCAGTAGAGTGAAGCTGTAGTAGCATGCTGCATGACTGACAACTTTTTAACTTTTTGTTATTAAATTTTAATTTCTAATATTTTTTAAATTTGTTGCATTATAGAGTTGTACATCATGCAATAAAGACTTGTAAGTCTTAAAATTCAAGGTTGCGTTATGTTTGATTGTACTTTATGCATTATAACTTGTAAGCATCTAAATGCTTTATTAGTAGTAGAGATACGTGACTAAAATTACTTCATTGTCATAATAAAATAGACAAAGTGTAGCTATAAGTTTTTTATGGTCACAATTTAATTTCTTTTGTATGGTTAAAGTTATCAATTGTCACAGTTTAAAAAACGTGTCAGTATAAGTATCTTATGGTCATGGTTAAATGTCTTATATGTGTCAAAAACTAGATATTAATCACGATAAAAGAAAACAAACCGTGACTACAAGTAGTTTATGGTCACGTCTTATTTTAATATATGTGGCTAAAAGTAATTAATTGTAATAATTAAAGGAAAAAAAAATGTGAGTATATGTATTTTATGGTCACACTTAATTTTATTTTGTATGACTAAAAGGGATCAACGATCATCGTTTATGAAACAACATGACACTACAAATACTTTACGGTCACTATTATAAATGTTATGTGTGTCTAAAAGTAAACAACAATCACAATAAAAGAAAACACAAGTGGCTGTAAGTAACTTATTGTCACAGTTTAATTTTTTACACGTGTCTAAAAGGAACAATAGTAATTTTAAAAGAAATATAATATGACAATAAGTATTTAATGGTCACAGATTGTATTGTTGTATGTGTCTAAAAGTTACCAATTGTCACGATTAAGAAGTAATAAGTAACTAAAAATGGTCTATGGTTACGGTTTTGTTTATTATATGTGTCTCAAAGTAAGCAATTGTCATGAATCAACGAATTATTCTGTGACTAAAATAAGAGTATGGTCACGGTGTAATTATTTTTGTGTGTCAAAATGTACCAATTGTCACGGTTTATACTTTATGTATGTCCAGTTGCAACCAATCGTCACATTTTACTAAGTTATGTGTGTCTAAGTGTACCCGACGGTCACGGTTTAATTGTTTATGCATGTCCAAATGTACCAATGGTCACGCCACTTAATAGTTTATGTGCATTAAAATATTAACAATTGTCACGGTTTCATTCATGTGGTGTGTTTAAATGTCTCAAATAGTTACGGTTTAGCTGATTATGTGTGTATAAATTTATCCAATGGTCATGATTAAATATTTGTGCGTCTTTAAACATACCAGGTGGCCACGGTTTATTTGTTTATGCGTGTCTGTAAGAATGTTAACGCCACTGATTAATTGTTTATGTGTGTCTCAGTGTATCCAACTGTCATGGTGATAAAAGAAATTGTGACTAAAAGTATTTTACGGTCACGGTTACTAAAAAATATAGACCACAACTATATAAAAATTGTTACCATATAGCCACGGTTTTAGGCTATGACCACGGTTTTACATGTGATTTAGTCACAGATATTAAATGTAGCCATAAGGTACCAAAAGTGATGCGACCTTTGGTCACGATTTGAATGAAAAATAAAACTGTGGCCAAATGTCTATGGCCACGGTTTTTTAGCGTGACGAATGACATATTTTGTATGAACTCAAAGTATTTGTGCATGGGAAGACCCATTTCTTTAGCCCTGGCTTTGTGAAATTTAATTTCTGCTGCTTTGTACTGTTGAGGATCAACTGCTGCTTTTTATTTTCCTTTAGCTGCTGTAGTGACAGCAGCTTCAGGACTTTCCTTCTCTTCTTCTTCTTCTTCTTGTAGAATCAGATGCCCCCTTCTGCTGCTTGGCCTGTCCTCAGGAATGAATTCCTCCCCCTTAGACTGAGCAGGGTTTGGAGATTCAGCCTGAGTAGGCTGAGCAGCTTGGGAAGCACCTTCCATTGTACCTATATCAGATGCTCCTGCTGGTTGACCAGTGGGTATTGCAGGCATTGATTTCTCCTTAGGAGAAGAAGTGTTCTCCCCCTTAGACTTAGTCTTCGAGGCAGATGACTTCTCCCCCTTTGAAGGAGATGTACCAGCACCTTCAACACCTTGTCTGCCTGAAGACACGAAGTCAGCAGGCTTGCCAGCAGTTTTGGCAGCAGGCTTGGGGCCAGCAAGGCTATTCACTAAGAAGGCCAAGTTGTCCTTCACCTCTACAAGCTGGGAAAGATATGATTGAAGAGAAGAGGCCTGGGTGTCAGCAAGAGAGGTCAGTTTGACAATGTTTTCCCTATCAGAAGCTGTGAACAGCAGGCTTTGAAGCTGTGCAAGATGTAGTTCAAGGGAATCTTGCACATCAGCAAGGTCTGATGACACAGAATTGGATAGGGAGCCAATGGCAGTGTTCAAGCTGGCCAATGTGGCAGGAAGGGTAGAATTGCAAGAATTGAGGAGAGATGACAGCTGTTGAGATATAGCTGCCATGGAGGACACTGAGTCCTGTTGGAGTGAAAGAATAGAGGAAAGGGAAGTAGAGCCACTTTGCAGCTGTGTAGTGAGTGCAAGCAGCTGTGGAGAGTTGTCAGGTTGTGTAGTGGCTGGGAAGGAATCTTTGAACATATCAAAGAAGCCCTTAAGCTGTTCAGACACAGAGTCTGAAATGAGAGAAGGTAGAGAGGACATGGAGGATTCTAAAGAACTAACTTTGTTGGTCAGCAGTGTAAGCTGATCCTTCAAAGGCAGATCTTTAGGAGATGGAGGTGTATGGGTGGACTGTTTAGATTGTGTTGAGGGAGATGAAGAGGATGAGGCTGGTGTATGAGGATGTGATGGAGAGGGAAGAGGAACATTTGAAAGAAGCTCCATAGCCTGGACAAAAGTAATGTGGCCCAGCTTGGAGTGGTCAAAGGGTCCCTCAGCAGTGGCAATAGCTGCATCATCAGGAGAAGGGGTTGATGTTGGGGGCCTTTCAGATGCTGCTTGTGTTGCAACACCTTCATTAAGGCCAGTGGGTGTTCCCTCTGCAGTGCCTTGGTGTAAAAGCACCTCATCACGGGGAGATGGGATATGCATTTCAACATCAGCAGTGGTAAATTCTGCTGATGGAATTTGCACAGAAGGGTCAGCCTCACCCAAGGGATGGTTTGTTCCCTAATGTTCATCAGCTTGAGTTGTTGGTCCCTCATCAGCTGTTTGGTGTTGAACAGCTGTATCATAGGGAACAGAAGTTTGAGGTTGATCTGCTGATTGGTTTAAACCAGCAGGGTGGACACCTCGTGCAGACGCAGGGTGTAAGGAAGTTTGAGGTGGAGACAGTGTGGACTCAGTATGGAGTGGAGAGAACTCCTGTCTTTCAATATTCTCAGCCTGTTGGGAGGCTGGAATAGTTGAGGTGGCTGTCTCCATTATTACAACTGGGTCCTGTTGGGAGGAACCAGAGGGTCTAGGTTGACTCTGGATAGACACAGGATGGAGTGAAGCAGGCTCCAATTGTGCTGAACCTTCTCCCAAAATAAGAGAGACAGCAGGGGTGGCTTCTCTTACAACTGAACCCTGTTGAGAGGGAACAGAGGAGCTGGTTGTTAGGGCTGATTTCCTTTTGGCGAGTGATTTTCGTTGGTATTGGATGGATGAAGTGGGTGATTGTGGAGAGGTGATAGGTTCTGTTTGGACAGGGTGTGAGACTAGGTCAGGAACAGTTACGTTGGCCTGTTCCATGGTCTCAGATGCCACAGAGTCACCAGCCACAAAGGCTTCAGGTTCAACAGATGAACCAGGGTGAGGAGCCTGCTCCCCCTCAGCCACAGAGGCCAAGGTAGCAGACTCAGACTGAGCTGTTTTGGCCTTCTTGTGGACAGGCCCAGCTTCAGTGGTTGCCAGGGTCCTTTTAACAAGCTTGGCCCTGGCTTTGGATTTTCCCTTGGGAGCAGGTTCAGGATCCACCCTCACATCAGAGGGTCCTTCCACCAATCCTAACAGCCTCCTCATTGGTGTTGACAGAGGAGGCTCATTGGGTAGAACAGGAGTATAAAACACTCTATTCCCTATTACAGGGAATGCAGCAGTCTTAAGTAAAGGCTGAGAGGAATATAATTGCTCACCACAATGATGCTTAAAGATGAGGCTCAGAAACCTTGGATACCAAACAGCAGATGGACGATTTTCTTGTTGTACCAGGTTCCTCAAGTTCAGGAAAATCCACTTAGCCATGTCCATTGTAGTCCCATCCACCAGCTGTAGGACTATGGGGATTTCATCACGGCTCAGTTGGTCAAATGAACCAACCTTACTTCCGAAGCACATGACCACTGAGGCAAATAGAAAACTGTAGGTAAGAGACAGATCCTTCCTGAACAGCGTAGCTCCGATTTTGGGTTCTGCTACACCACAGAAGCGTAGCAAATTCCCCATTTGGTCATTTTCAGGTTGAGGCTTGTCATAAGGATCAGCAGTTGGCAGATGAAGAACCTCCCTGAGAAGATCAGTTGTGATCTCAATGGTCTGAGTCCCATTGAGAATAGTCCCCTTTATGACTTTGGTGTTGGGGTTGTAGGCACAAGTATGCCAAAACTCGTACACCATCTCCTGGTACAGGACACCAGGAGTGGCAGTCATAGCGTAGTTCAACGTATGAACTTTGAGAAACTCCACCATCTGTTCATAACCTTTCCCCACATAGTTTTTGGGAATGGTTAGGTTAGCAATGTAGTTAGTGGGTTTGATGGTCAGCATTGTGGTAACTGATGAGTGTTTAGCTACATCATCACCAACGAACACTGGAAGAAAGGGATTGTTTCTTTGAGCCATTTGTGAAGGATTGGGGTTTTGAGAAGCAAAAGACACTTAGTCGATTTAGGGTTCTTGAGGATTTCTGGAAATAGTGAGGAAGACGAAGATGAAACAGTAGGGGGTATTTATAGGATTTGAATGTGAGTGGGTATGAGAGAGAAATATTTGGGCGGTTGATTTGAAAAAGTCGTTAACGGAAAACGGAACGGTTGTCCATGTCAGACCGTTTGTCAGACCACTTAAGCCCTTTTTAATCACTAACACACGTAACCCACATTATCCGCAGTAATTAAGTTAAATAAAAACAAAAATTAAGTAACTTAATTGTGAAGAAAGGTAATTAAACTAATGGTCTAAGCTGATGGTCAAACCTGTGATGAGCAGGGTCATCACAAGCTGTTCACTCTTCAAGCTGTTCCTTCAACCTGTTCAGCTATATAAGAACAGGTTGTGTTCAATAGTTGATCAGGTTACAAGACAATGTCGTGTATGACAGATTGAAAGAGTAGGCAGGGTGAAGGTTTGATCATTAGATCAGGCTTGACATATAAGTTGTTACTTGTCAAACCTGTTATACGCTCAAGCTATTCAATTTTTGCAGAAAACGGCTAAGTATAGAACGTGCATAGCCTGTTCTGTCTAAGCTGTTCTGAAAGAACTTGAGCAGTGTGAGACATATAACGTCTTAGAACATTAAGGACACTTAGTCACTTTTGTTTAACATGCCCAGCTTACTGACAAGGTAATTAAACCTGGTTTCATCAAGAGGTTTGGTGAAAATGTCTGCAAGCTGTTCATTGGTGGAAATAAAACTTACGTCCACATTACCTTTCTGAATGTGATGCCTGATTAAGTGATGTCTGACCTCAATATGCTTTGTTCTTGAATGAAAAACTGGATTGTTGGAAATAGCTATGGCACTTGTGTTATCACACAGAATAGGAGTTTTCCTATACACAAGTCCATAGTCTTCAAGCTGATGCGGCATCCACAGAATCTGCCCACAGCAGCTTCCAGCAGCAATGTACTCAGCTTCAGCAGTCGAAGTAGACACTGAGTTCTGCTTCTTGCTACACCAACTTATCAACTTACCACCAAGGAGTTGACATCCACCTGTTGTGCTTTTCCTATCTAGCCTGCAGCCTGCAAAATCAGAATCTGAATAACCTGTTAGTTTAATGCTTGAGTCTTTGGGATACCAAAGACCCAAACCTGATGTGCTTTTCAGGTATCTGAAGATTCTTTTAACAGCAGCTAGATGAGATTCCTTTGGATCAGCTTGGAACGTAGCACACAAACAGGTGGCAAACATAATATCAGGTCTACTAGCAGTTAAATATAGCAAGCTCCCAATCATACCTCTGTAAGCTGTTACTGAAACAGCTTTGCCACTGGCATCAGCATCCAATTTTGCATTGGTTGCCATTGGGGTTTTAATAGGAGAACTTTGATCAAATTTAAACTTTTTCAAGAGATCTAAGGTATACTTTCTTTGATTTATAAAAACTCCAGTTGAGGTTTGTTTAACCTGTAATCCTAAAAAGAAAGTAAGTTCTCCCATCATACTCATTTCATATTTGGATTTAATGAGTAATGAAAAATTCTTGCATAACTGCTCATTGGTAGAACCAAATATTATGTCATCCACATAGATTTGAACAAGCATAATATCAGACTTCACATTCTTTATGAACAGTGTGGTATCCACTTTACCTCTGGAATACCCATTGCTCATAAGAAATTCAGTAAGAGTGTCATACCAGGCTCTAGGGGCTTGTTTGAGACCATAGAGAGCTTTGTCCAACTTATAGACAAAACCTGGATGTTGTTCATTTTCAAAACCTGGAGGCTGCTTGACATAAACTTCTTCTTGCAGCTTCCCATTCAAAAATGCACTCTTCACATCTATTTGAAATACCTTAATGCTCTTATGAGCAGCGTAGGCTAGATACAAACGAATTGCTTCTAGCCTGGCCACAGGAGCAAATGTCTCATTTTAGTCAATTCCTTCCTCCTGTCTATAACCCTTAGCAACCAATCTTGCCTTATTTCTAATGACATGACCTTGCTCATCCATCTTATTCCTGAAAACCCATTTAGTGCCAATTATAGTTTTTCCTTTAGGAGCAGGGACCAGCTTCCATACCTTGTTTCTCTCAAACTGATTGAGTTCTTCTTGCATGGCAGTGATCCAATTTGCATCTTTTAATGCTTCATCAACCTTCTTTGGCTCCATTAGTGAAACAAAACTAGAGAACATACAGAAGTTCCCTAAGCTGTCCCACCTTGTTTGTACCCCTTTGTTGATGTCACCAATTATTTGATCATTGGGGTGACATCTGATCCACTTAGGATCATTCTTCAATGAGGATTCTCCTGAGTTATCAGCATCTTCAGCAGGTCCTGTTGAACAGCTCTCAAGATTTTCAGACACACTGTTGTCTTGAGCCTGTTCACTTGTTGAACATGACTGACCACTGTTGAACATATCAGCAGAGGAACCAGGAAAATCAGCATTGATAGGTTCAGGACATGCAGTTGTAATAAAGTCAATACACTTATTCACACAGGGTGTATTGACATAATCATCATCATGCCCATCATGATTAACAGGTTCCACACTGGATGTAGTGGAAGCTTTTGAGTCCTCTTCACTGTTTGAATGCATGAGATCATCAAAGTTTAATTCTCCTGAAACTGATTCAGGAACAGCTTTGGTGGAAGCATTCTTGGACTCTTCAAAGGTGACATTGATAGATTGATCTATCACCTTTCTTTTGTTGTTGTACACTCTGTAGGCTTTGGAGATAGCAGAGTAGCCAACAGACACACCTTCATCAACTCTTGGTTCAAACTTTTCCAGTTGGTCCCTTTGATTCAGAATGAAGCAGGGACACCCAAACACATGGAAGTGACTGACGTTTGGCTTCCTCCCTTTGAGCAGCTCATAGGGAGTCTTGTTGAACCTTTTCACCACTAAGGATCTGTTTTGGGTGAAGCAGGCAGTGTTAACAGCTTCAGCCCAGAATGATGAAGGTAAACCAGATTCACACAGCATGGTTCTAGCAGCTTCAATGAGAGTTCGATTTCTTCTTTCAGCAACTCCATTTTGTTGTGGAGTTCTTACAGCTGAAAAGTTTTGAGTGATTCCTTTCTCTTCAAAGAAGTCTTCAAGAGTACTAATTCTGAATTCAGTACCATGATCACTTCTAAGCTGCTTCACTTGGGCAGAGTTCAGCATTTCCATCTTTTTCACATATCCAATAATTTCTCTAGTAGCCTCTCCTTTGCTTTTCAGGAAGATAACCCATGTGTACCTGGAGAACTCATCAACCATTACTAGAGTGTATCTTCTTCCTCCTAGACTTGGGACATTGACAGGTCCAAACAAGTCCATGTGGATTAAGAAGAGAGGAGTATCAATAGAAAAATTATGTTTGGATTTAAAAGATGATTTCCTCTGCTTGCCTTTCTCACAAGCTGTGCAGAGTCTATCCTTAGCAAAAGTCATAGAAGGCAAACCTGTCACTAACTCTTTCTTACAGAGTTTGTTGATGTTCTTGAAGTTCAAATGTGACAGCCTTCTGTGCCATTGCCAATTTAGATCTGCATTTGTCCTTGTGAGAAAACAGGTTTCAGTTGTGGGATCAGCAGATTGCATGTCCACAATATATACACCTTTTTTTCGTTGAGCACACAGCACAACTTTGCCTTGGGGATCCAATATGTAACCCAGGCGCTCATCAAAGTTAACCTTGTAGCCAGCATCACACAGTTGACTTATGCTAACAAGGTTATGTTTCAGCCCAACCACATAGGCTACTCTTTTGAACACTGCAGCACCAGCTTTAAGAGTTCCATATCCGTCAGTGGATCCCTGTACATTGTCACCAAATGTGACTTTTGGCCCTTTTTCAGGCCTGAGATCACTTAGCAGGTCCTTACAACCTGTCATGTGCCCTGAGCAGCCACTGTCCAAGTACCAAACCTGGGATGGTTGTTTTTCCTGCAGAGTGACAAGAAGAATATTAGTCATTTTTAGGGGAACTCATCACAGAGATGAGTTCTCCTACTTCATCAACATTTGTTGATGGACTTGTGATATCAACACTAATATTCCCTATTTGAATGGTATCAGTTTGGATACCACTCTCATTGACTAAGATGTTTCCAACACTGTTTATGTTAGCTGTGAGGGAACCATCAGAGTCAGCAGGCCTCATGTCCTCAGTTTCAGGACAATCTTTGACCAGATGTGTCTTCATTCCACATTTACAACATTTTCTCCTCTTAGCATTTTTGGAAGAAGACCTTTCAGAAACAGATTCTGAGTTATTTCTGTTGATTTTACCAGTAGATTTAGCAAACTTATTACTATTTGATGAATCAACAGCTTGAGTGGAAAGTTCAATAGCAACAGCTTTGACTGTCTCTTCTTTCCTCTTTTTAGGAGGACAGATGTCAAAGATAGGAAGCTTAATTGGCTTTTGAACTTCCAAAGGTTTAGGAAACTTATTCACAGATCTCTCAGGCTGAGCAATGGCTTTGCCTTTTGTCCTTCCTGAGATGGGATTGATGTTGCCTATCAACATAATCATTATTTCTGGTTTTGAAAAACTTATTCTCATTTAAAACCAGTTTACCACTATGATTAGAAAACTTATTTGAAATCACAGCAGGTTTGACTTCAACATGAGACTTACCCTTGTTAAAAGCAGACTGCTTACCTTTTGAAAACTTATTTTCAAAATGTTCAGCATTAAAAGGATTAGTATGCCTTTTACCATCAGCTTTAGACCCAAAGCCTGTTTTGTCAACAGGCTTGGTGTCCACAGCTGCAGTTTGGACATGCTTTCCTTTCTTTTGCTTGTGTGAATTAGCAGAGCACTTAGCAAGCTGATTTGATGGAGAACTTATTTCATCAGCAGCTTTTGAGCTAGGTTCACACGAGCTGTCAGTGTTTTGAGGCCTGACAAACCTGTTTGTTGAGATTAGTTTACCATTCACTTTTTGAATAAAAGTGTTTGGAAGCTCACCAAGAGTGGACAAGTCTTCTTTCAGATTATTAACCTCTACAATGGAAGCTGCTGTGTCAAGTTCCCCTCCAAGATAGGTTTGGATTTGTGCAGGGATCTGCTGACTTATGCAGTGGCTGACTTTTTGTGCGGATTGGCACCAAGAGTCAACTATCTTTTGAAGCTTAGCATGTTTTATATCTGGTTCTCTCTTTTCTTCCAGTAAAATAGAGTTGATGTGTTTTAATTCATCAAGCTCAGTTTCCAACTTATGAAAACTGTCCATTTTGCTAGATTTTGTTTCAAGATAAGTTTTAAGCTTAGAGATTTCAGATAATAAAACAGTATGCTTCTCAACAGCAGCTTTCAGATCAACAAGCATATATTCAAACATTTTAACTTTTTCTTCAGAACTGTAATCCATAAAATTTTATACCTTATACATCATTGTAGGGTTCCAGTTCTCCAAGCTGCTAAAAGCTTCAGCTTCAGCCAGATCCTATTTGAAGTTGCTTGTTGATGGGACATCAGTGTTGGCCATCAGACAGTGATTGTCTTCTTCATCAGATGATGAATCAGACTCCTCCCAGTCACAAGTCTCTGCCATGAGTCCCTTTTGCCGGTTGGAAACCACTGAGTTCTCCAACTTCTTCAGCTTAGCCATAGCCATAAGGTACTTAACCCTATAGCCATCATCCCTATTTGTCTTGTGTGGTTTGGATGACTGACCAACAGCTTTTGACACACAGTCAGCAGCTATATGGCCAGGTTTGCCACATTTGAAGCACTCAGCTTTGGTCTTATCAAATGCCTTCTTTTTAACAGCATTTGAGCTTCCTTGCAGCATGTTTCTTCCTAACCTTTTCTTGTTGAACCTTTTGACAAGCATGGCTATCATTTGCTCATCATCCAGTTCAGCAAGATCTGCATTGTCTTCCTCATCAGACACTTCCTCCTTATCATCAACCTGTTGATCAGGTTGAGTGAACACATCACCCACCTGACTTACAGGTTGTCTCACACTGGCCACAAAGGCTACACCTTTGTTAGACATTTCCAAGGCATTTCTCTTCTGTTGCCTTGACTGCTCATCATTCAGTAAGGATCCATACAGGTTAACAAGATCCATACTTCTGATGGTACCTGAATTTCTTAAGATTGTAGAAAAATAATACCATTCTTCAGGCAGGATGTCTAATAATTTGTTTACCAGAGTCAGGCTATCTTTGGTGATCCCAACAGCTTTGAGATCATTAATAAGAGCAGTAAACCTGGTGTAGGTTTCTGTGAGAGTCTCCTTTGGTTTTGCAACGAAGAGTTCATACTGTCTAACAAGATTATTAATCCTGTTATCCAGTGTGATTGTGGGTCCATCATAGACGGTACACAAAGTATCCCACATCTCCTTTGCAGTCTTCATCTTTTCAACCTGTTTGAACACATCATCAGGCAGAGAGATGACCAGGTTATTTCTGGCGTTTGCATCAAGAGCCACCAGTCTTTTGTCTTCATCAGACCATTGAGCTTTTGCGTTCTCAAATGTTCTGATTTCAGGAGCAACTCCTTCAACAGCAGGAGTTATAGTTGTAACAGAAGTTGGCACATAAGGACCCTCCATTACAATCTTTGGTAGTTGCACATCCAGATTCTCTAAGTAGAGCATCATTCTACGCTTCCAACCAAAAAAGTTCTGATGATTGAACTTTGGAGGTTTGCCCATTAAGCCATTGTCATAGTATGAGGAACTTGCAGCACTGTTGTCCATGGAAACTTTGGGAGAATGAGAGATCTAGAATGACACACACTCTAAACTGCTCTGATACCAGTTGTAGGTCCCGAAAGGTTTCCCAAGTATATAGCCTTAAGCTGTAGAGGGGGGGTGAATACAGCTATTTAAAAACTACACACTCTTTTTTCTTCTGTTTGTATGTATTATCAACAAAAGTTAATTACAAACAAGCTTGAATGCGGAAAGGTTCAAGCTGAGATGACAGATACAACTGTATGTTAACTAATCTAAGACAGACTTAAACTAGTTACAATGAATACACTCACTAGGAATTACTCACTGTGTTTACAAGACTCGGAGAAACAGCTTGAATAAGAACAGCTTAGACACCAAGCACTGTTTTATTCAAGCAGACTTGCATGCATGAAAGACACACTTGAATGCACGTTCACTCTTGGCTTCAGCACTTAGCTTTTTGGCTTAATCTTTCAATCCTTGGAAGTTTCCTTTTATACTCACTTAGAGGATCTAAGAGAATCTTCTTTATTGGACGAAAGGAAAAGTGGAAAGTCTTGTTGATAAGACAACATAAACTTTTCTGCACATTCTGAAAAGCAGACTTGTCTTCATGTGGGCAGAACTTTTATCTTTTCTTTTTGTCTACTGTTGCATTAGCTTTAACTAAATAAGGAATGTCAACTTTGCATCTTTCTTCCTTTGTTAAGGCCTATTGTGATATAAGAAAAGGTCTGTCACCCTTTTTCAAATATCCTTTGTCTTCATGTAACAAAACAGTGTGGGCAGGCTGAGCAGTTCTGTTTTCCACTTTGTCTTCGACTTTGTAAACTGATCTTGTAGCCAAAAACAATACATGAGGACTTGGAAACATATTCCATAAAGTGTTTAGCTTGTTCACAAAGAACAGGTTCTGTTCACAAAGAACAGAACACTTGTAAACTGCCCAAGCTGCTCACCAGTGTAGAGCAGCGTAGACAATTTATGTCCAGCCTGTTCAGCAGACTGAACAGCTTGGACAAACTGTCTTTGTTGTAAAACATGCAACATATAGAACAGCTTTGGACTGATATTGCAAATCATTTTAAGGTTTCAATAAGGCATATAACAGGCCTTAAATTCAACCTTAAAATGCATCAACAGGTTTGATTTAGAATCTCCCCCTCAGATGTAGAACAGGTTTGACTGAGGCCTTTTTGTGCCTAACAGATCTTAATTCGATCCACTCCAAATACATACACACACCACTACACTACCACCTCCCCGTCACACACCACCTCCATACGCTTCCCTCTCTCACTAGCCCCTGAATTTCTCTCACAATTTACTACCACGACTAGCACACCCACTAGATTGAAAACTCTCGTGGTCAAAGTCAATTTTGTTTAGGTTGGACTTGGATTCGTGATGAAAGTCAAGAGCTATTTGTTTTCTGATGTTTGAAAACCACATATGAAATTAAGAGGTGGTCTTAAGATCTGAAATCTGAAATTATATGTGATCTTAAGATTGTTTGTTTCATAATATGAAACATCTAAAAAATATTACTTTAAAAAATTATATCTAATTATGTATATATTATAATTAATTAATTTATATAAACAAAATTAAATTATATTAATTAAAGATATTTTAAATTAGAATTTTAGAACTTATAATTTAATCGACGCCTCAAAAAAGATAATCAAAATTATAATAATTAATGTAATATATAGTTTTAGGGTTTGTAAACTAAAAAATAAAAAGAGAGACCTCTAAATTTATTTTGAGACCCAAGACTCACTCGTAAATTTAAGAGGTAAATCCAGATGTTGTAATCTCTAAACTCTGAAACTAAACAAACAATATTAATTTATTCTAGATCTGAAGTTTAGACTTCAGTGTTATTGCATGAATCTTTTTTCCGTTCACCATCGCTCACCAGCTCTGTTATAGAAGTAAGAATTCTGCGGGTTGAACTCAGATCAAGATCTATTCGATTTCTAGTAATCCGATCAATTTTTTGTTAGATATGTTGGATTCTTCTATATGATACCATGTTAGAAAAATAATAAATTAGTAATTAATAAATAAGAATAATAAATTAATAATTAATATAGAAGAATAATAAAGTAATAATTTCAAAACAAGTATTGTGATTCTTGTATATAAACGAGCGCTCTATTTTACGAGTTTTATTGTGTTATGTATGTGATTATGATGAGATTGTTGAGATAGAGACGTGGCGCCTCAGGTATGATTCTCTTTACCTTTATTATATGTGATATGCATGTATGAGTTGAGATCCTTCCTAGAGTATCTGTGATGGGCGATCGCGCACGCTGACCGTCCTTAACCAGTCATGAAGTATTAAACTGTATATATACGACAGTGTTATTTCCAACTCGCTCCTATGCTTATTGAGTAGCTAACCACTGCTGTGTGCAGTCTGTTAGTTGGGAAACGACGTCCCCTTGAGTTGAGATGTGCAATGAATTCTGAGACTTCATCCGAGATTATGAGGCGTATTCGAGTGTTGTGTTGAGCTATCTGTGATTCTATATGTGCTATGTGTTGTGCTATTTGTTTATTTCTGCAGAGTCTAACCCTCGCGTACTCATGAGCTTTCCCACTTACTTATTCGAGTCTAACGACAATTAGAAAGTTGAACAGTCGCAGCCGCTACAAAAGTAGGAGCTGGATTGGATCGAGATTTTATGCATAATTGTTGTGCACTGATATTAGCTTTTGGGGAAACTATTATTCAGTACTTGTATACTCGTTCAATGTGTATAATAAACTAACTGCCAGACATTATATGTTAACTCAGTTGCGTTAATTATCTGTATCAAACATTTGAGCTTCAGTGAATATAATGTATTAAAATTCTATATTACAGTGATTTGCGTAATCCTATGACATGTGCAATATGTAGCTTATGTGATATTGCCACTTATGATAATATATTGACGTGATTTTTAATGTGTAATGAGAAGGTATTACATAATATTTCATGGAACGTAGAATGGTTTAAGACATGTTATCTAAAATATTGTTTGTTGGGAAATATTCTAAGTATGTCAAGCTGTTAGTTAGATTTCTCAAACTGTTAGTAGATTTTCTGTGTAATTACAAAGTTCAAGCTGTTAGTTGAAAAAATTCGAGCTGCTAGTTCAAAAGTTCAAGCTGCCAGTGTTCAAGTTCAAGCTGCTCAACAGATAGTCTTCAAGCTGCTCAACAGCTCAATAAACAGAAAGTGCTGAAATTCAGGAAAAGATTTATATTCGAAGAAATCAGAAGGCTTTATATATTAGAAGAAATCAGAGTTTTCCAAGGAAACAAATCAGAAGGCTTTATATATATATAGAATAGGTTTTTCTATTGTAAGTTTGCACGTACAAGTTTTAATTCAGTTGTAATTGCCTTTTGATTGAGTTTTCATAAGCCTCTAAGGTTGTAAAACCCTAAGAACAGTCTGTGTTATTCGTCTAATCAAACAGATTAGAGGTGATTGTAATCATTGAGTTTGGCAATACAAAAGATTTGATTGTTGATTATATTTATGTGTTATTTGTTTTGAAAGCTTTTCTTAAAACAGTTAAGTGTTATTCTGCAAATTTCTTAATTGGACTTTGATTCAATACAAGCTTATTGGTTTTATACTCTGATTGATTCAAACCAGTTAATCTTAGGTAGTGATTTTGATCCTGACAAGTGGTATCAGAGCCACAGGTCTTTCTTTGTTTTCAAAGTCAGAAGCTTTCTTTTAAATTTTTTTTTTCTGCAATGGGATTTCATAATAGCAGTAGTGGATCTTGGCAAGGACTCAAAGTGCCTATGCTCAAACCCACTGAGTTCGAGATGTGGAAACTCAGGATTCAACAGCACATTCAATTTATTGATTATGCCATATGGGAAGCTGTTGAATTTCCTCATGTATTTGATCCTGAACTTGATGTTGAGGGCAAGTCCATAAAAACACCTCCAAGAACTGAACTTGAAAGAAAGGCTAGAATGAATGAAGCGAAAGCTCTTACACTTTTACAGATAGCCATTCCTAATGCTTATCAACATCAGTTTAAAAAGTTTTATACTGCTCATTCTCTTTGGATTGCTTTAGAGAAAAGATTTGCTGGCAATGCTAGCACCAAAAGAAATCAAAAAGATCTTCTGAAACAGTAGTATGAAAACTTTTCTGGTGGCAAGAATGAAAACCTTACTCAAATCTTTGACAGGTTTAATAAACTGATAGGTGAATTGGAGAGTGCCAAAGTCAGCTTGGATCAAGATGAAGTAAATAGAAAATTCCTTAGATCACTTGGTGAAGAGTGGACAGTCTATGCTGCCCAATGGAGAACAAAAGATACTCTTGATGAAATAGAGTTGGATGATCTGTACAACAGTCTGAGAGTGTTTGAAACTGAGATTGAAAATAAAAAGAAATCCTTTTCATACAATCATAACACTGCTCTGCTGTCATCAGCATTAACTGATAAATCTAACTGTTGTGATTCCTTTTCAGGTGCTGATGGAAATTCTACTGAAGTTCATCATGAAGCTTTTGTTGCCAATGATGGACTGTTTGCTCTAAATGCTGAAGATTTAGAACAAATCCATCCAGATGATCTAGAAGAGATGGACTTAAAATGGCAGCATGCTATGTTGACTATGAGGGCTAAAAGGTTTCTGAAAAGAACTGGCAGATCAAACTTCCAAGCCAGACCAGAAGGCAAACCAGCATTTGATAAATCAAAAGTTGAATGCTTTAAATGCCACAAGCTTGGACACTTTGCCAGAGAATGCAAATCTCAAGGTCAACAGCCACCAAGACCCCAGCAAACTAATCAAGCTTCATCATCACAAGCCCTTGTTTCTCAAGAAGACAATGTGTTTGACTGGAGTGATCAGACAGAAGAGGAGTTTCAAAATCAAGCTCTTATGACAGAAACATCTAATGTCACTTCAACTGAACTACCATCTGAGGTAAATGCTAAACTCTGCTCTTAAACATGCAAAAATATGGTTAAAAAGTACAGAGTTCATAATGAGAGCATGTGCAAAACTCTAGCTAAGATGGAAGATAGGAGATATGAGTACATGCAGGCCATAGAAGATCTTGAAAAACAGATCAATGACTATAAAGATAATGAGATTCAAATGGGACATGATAGAATATATCATGAGTGGGAGAAAGAGGAATTGAATAAGAAAATAGAGTCCCTAAATAAGAAATTAGATGAGGCTGAACAGAAGGTGTTAAAAGCTAACAAGAAAATAGAATCTGTCAATATAGATTTAGGAAACTTCAAATTGGCAAATCAAAAGCTGGAACACCTAATGGAAGTTCAATTTAAAGATAGGGTAAAATCTCAGCTCAATCCCAAAGAAGGTATAGGATACAGAGCCATTCCACCCCCATACAACAACAAATACATTCATCCCATGAGTGAAGTTGCTGATAGGCTTGTTAATGAACCATTAGATGAGTCAATGACCACCGTAGACCCTATCCTTGAAAACAGTCCTGAATCTAAAGAAGAACTGATTCCAAATGAAGGCTGTGAGTGCAAAGAAGTTGAGAGAGAACCCAAAACAATGAGTGCACCTATAGAAACCCCAAACCCCAGTAAGAAAGGAAAAGAGAAGATGAGTGTATGCAATTATGCTCCATACGTTTCTGTACCTTCTAACTGTAACATTGCATCTTCCTCAAAAGGTAATAAAAGGGGTAAAACTGTTCCAATCTGCACATGCCAAAAGCATGGTGTCCAAGAGTTTCCCAAACAACAACAGGTAAGGGGAAATCAAAGTAACAAGAACCAGTTATGGTCCAACAAAACTGGTTCTCCAATCAAAACAGTCAAAAGATGTTTCCATTGTGGCAGGAAAAACCATTTGGCCAGACATTGTTTGTATAAACCATCTGTTGCAAAACAGACAGTGATTCAGAAACAGACATTTGTTCAAAACACAAAGAATTCTAAGGCTAAACCTCCTGTTGCACGAATTCTAAAGAAGACAGTTGATCACAGGTTCTTAAAAATCAAGAAAAAACAGTCTACACACCAAAAACAAGTTTTGGCAAAGCCCAAATCAAGTTTTAAACAGATATGGTGTGTTAAAGGCAAAAACTCAAATCAAACTGTTGATACAAATGTTGAAACTGCTAGACCTAAAGTTGGAACTGGTAGTGCAAAATCTGAAGCTGTTAGCACTAAAAACCCAGTTCAAACTGCTAAGCCTACACCTGGAACTGGTAATGGATCATTTGAGACTGTTAATGAAAAGTTTGGAAAGAACACCTAGATACCTCATGTCATAACTAAATATTCTTCACAGAATCCACCAGTGGATCTCACTAAGCACAAAAAGTCACAAACAGTGTTTAGTTATGTCAATGCACAAGGACAACCCAAAACCAACTTGGTTTGGGTTTACTCCACTACTAACTAAGCTTTTATTTGTGCAGGGCACGCACAGGTCACCACATAAAACAAGATGGCATTTGGACAGTGGATGCTTTAGGCACATGACAGGCAATTCTGAATGCTTGTCAAATTTCAAAGGCTTTGAAGGAGGGTTTGTTGCATTTGGAGGCAATTCCAAAGGAGGTAAGGTAACAGGTAAAGATACTGTCAAAGCAGGCAATATGATCTTCAATGATGTTCTATATGTTGAACAGCTGAAGTACAATTTACTAAGTGTGTCTCAAATCTGTAATAAACAAAATATTGTTGTATTCACAGATTCAGAGTGCATTGTTCTTTCAAAAGATTTTAAAATACCTGAAAATCTTGTTTTACTTAGAACACCAAGAAAGGACAATGTCTACTGCTTGGACACATATCTTTTATCCAAATCAAGTACTTTAAGATGTTTGATATCCAAAGCATCATCTAATGAGTCTGCTCTTTGGCACAGAAGGATGTGTCACATGAACTTCAAATCCATGAATGTTTTAGTCAAAAAGAATTTGGTAAGAGATTTACCACAAAAGGAGTTCATCTGTGATGATCATTGTGTAGCATGCCTTAAAGGCAAGCAACACAAAACTTCTCATACGGCCAAAGAAGTAAATTCAATCTCATCTGCTCTTCATCTTATTCATATGGACCTCTTTGGTCCAACATCTGTTTTGAGTTTGAATAAAAGAGCTTACTGTTTAGTCATTGTTGATGATTTCACAAATTTACATGAGTCTACTTTCTTAGGATTAAAGATGAAACTGATGAGCTAGTTAAATCATTTATCCTTAAGATAGAAAACCAATCCAACTTAAAAGTTAAGGTGATCAGGTCAGACAATGAACTGAGTTTAAAAATTATATCCTAAACAGTTTCTGTGAGTCTAAAGGTATTGCAAGGCAATATAGTGCACCAAGAACACCACAACAAAATGGTGTAGCTGAAAGAAAGAACAGAACTTTAATTGAGGCTGCTAGAACCATGCTAGCTGATTCCGAACTGCCAATGACCTTTTGGGCAGAGGCAGTCAATACAGCTTGTTATGTGCTAAATAGGGTTTAGGTTGTTCAATCTCAAGGGAAAACTCCATATGAGTTATTCCATCATAGAGTACCCTTAATAGCCTTCCTAAAGTCTTTCGGTTGTTCATGCACTATTCTTCACACTAAGACTCACTTAGGTAAGTTTGAAACTAAGGCTGAAGAAGGTTTCTTTGTAGGATATTCTACTCAAAGCAAAGCCTATAGGGTCTATAACAGTGTGTCTAAAACCATTGAAGAAAGTGCTAACATTGAGTTTAATGAAAACACTGCAAATGTCAAAGGCACTGGTCCTAATTGGTTGTTTGATTTAGATTCACTAACAAATTCTCTGAGCTTTGTTGAGTACACTGCAAAAACTGATGAAAACAGGGTTGAAGCTGCCAACACAAATTCTCATGCTGTTCACACAAATATTCAAGCTGTTGGCACAAAGTTTCAAACTGTTGAAGATTCTGATAAATGGGATGAGTATACTATTCTACCACTTCTATCTTGTGACCCACCAGGGGTACTGGATGCTCAACCTGATACAACTCTAAATTATGAAGTGTCAATCCCAAGTCCTAAGGTAACAGCTCCATCACATAGGGAAACAGTCCCATCTTCTAGTCAGGCTGTTCCTGAAGTTGAACCATCAAGTGGTCCTGAAGGAGATGATACAAATCTTGGAACATCATTTCAGACAGACAGAGAGCCCACACTCAGAGTTCACAAGTATCGCCCTCTCAACCAGATAATGGGTGATCCACGCACTCCTGTATACACAAGGACAATGGTTCACAAGGAGTCTACTGATGCTGAATCAGCGGTTACTGAATTTAGTTTAGCTGCCTATGAACATGCATGTTTCATGCCACAATTAGAACCTAAGAGGGCATCTGAGGCTTTGAAAGATCCATCTTGGATTGAGGCAATGCAGGAAGAACTACTGCAATTCAAGATTCAGAAAGTATGGACTCTAATTGATCTTCATAGAGGAAAGAGAGCAATTGGTACAAGATGGGTGTTCAGAAACAAGAAGGATGAGAGAGGGATAGTAATCAAGAACAAAGCAAGACTGGTATCACAAGGATACACTCAAGCAGAATGAATAGATTATGATGATGTCTTTGCCCCAGTAGAAAGGATAGAAGCCATCAGACTGTTCCTAGCCTATGCCAGCTTCAAAGGATTTAAAGTGTACCAAATGGATGTGAAGTCTGCATTCCTGTATGGTACAATTGAAACAGAGGTCTATGTGTGTCAACCCCCTGGATTTGAGGACTACAAGTATCCAGACAGAGTCTACAAATTAGACAAAGCTCTCTATGGACTCCACCAAGCCCCAAGAGCATGGTATGACACTTTGTCATCATACCTTCTACAGAATGGCTTCAAGAGAGGTACTCTGGACAAAACATTATTCACAAAGTCCATCAAATCTGAGATTCTACTTGTTCAGATCTATGTTGATGATATCATCTTTGGGTCAATAAATGACAGTCTATGCAAAGAGTTTGAGTCACTGATGCACAAAAAGTTTCAAATGAGTTCAATGGGAGAACTCACCTTCTTTCTAGGATTGCAGGTCAAGCAGAAGCCCACAGGACTTTTTATAAGTCAATCAAAGTATGTTAAAGACATCCTGGAAAAGTTTGGTTACAAAGATACCAAAGTTGCTAGTACTCCAATGGACACTCACAAGCAGCTTGATGCAGACAAAGATGGAGTAGATGTGGACATTCACCTATACAGATCCTTGATAGGTTCACTTATGTACCTCACATCTTCTAGACCTGATATAATGTTTGTTGTTTGTGTTTGTGCCAGGTTTCAATGTGCTCCAAAGGACTCACATCTATTTGCTGTTAAAAGAATTTTTAGATATCTTAAGGGACAACCTCATTTGGGCCTATGGTATCCTAAAGACTCTCCTCTTGAACTAACAGCCTATTCTGACAGTGACTATGGAGGATGCAACATTGATAGAAAATCCACAACTGGTGGATGTCAATATCTAGGAGCAAGACTGGTCTCTTGGCAGTGCAAAAAGCAAACAACTGTCTCCACCTCATCTACTGAAGCAGAATATGTCGCAGCTGCCAGCTGCTGTTCCCAAGTAATGTGGATTCAGAATCAACTGAGAGACTATGGTATGAACTTTGTATCTACTTCTATTTACATTGACAACTCAAGTGCCATAAGCATTGTACAAAATCCAGTGAAATTTCCCAAAACCAAGCATATAGACATTATATTTCATTTTATAAGAGATTGTAATGAGAAGAAATTAATCCAAGTTACCAAAATTCATACAGATGATCAGTTAGCTGATCTATTTACAAAACCATTTGATGTAGGAAGATTCACCTTCCTAGTATCAAATATTTGCATGGTTAGTATGGATTAATTTGTTTTTCATCATTCTCTCTTATTTTATGAAGAATATATTTATTTCATATGCTTGATTAAGGGGGAGACACTGTTACATTAGAATGTGCTTAAATTTCAACTAACAACTTGAGTCTTTTCTCAAGCTGCTAGTTCATTTCACTCGGACTGTTAGTTGTTTTCACTTGATCTGTCAAAGTGTGCAGGGTAATTCTGTAATTTCTTATAAGTGTGTGCGCGGGATTAGATATTTTCGAAACCCCCAAACCTTTAAAGGTCCCAGTTTCGTTCAATTGTAACTACCAGTTGCTAAAATATCTTCCACGACCTTCCTTTTCTCTCTGAGCGATTCACACACACATTTCTCAAACCCTAAATCACCGGTTGATCATCACTGGAGTTTATCAAAGAACACAACTGTCTCCCCTATTCACTCAAACACACTGACCTTCACCCATTCCACCACATGATGGACTTCCTTCGAAGTTCCCATATCCATCATGCGCTCACTATAAATCCCACAATCTATATATCTCATATAGAACAGTTCTAGAAATATGCCTCAATCAAAACCATCAATGGAGTCACATCTTTGACATCCAAAATCGATGGCAACACTGTCACTATCACTGAGGAAACCATTCGTCAACACTTGCATCTTCAAGATGCCGCAGGTATAACAGATCTATCTCTTACTGCCTTACACGAAGGCCTTTTTGCAATAGGGTATAGGGGCCCTACTGATTCTTTCACTTTCTTTAAAACACATTTTGCCCCTAAGTGGAAATACCTTGTGCATGTTATACAACAGTGCATAAGCCCTAAAAGAACTGGTTGGTCAGAATTTTCTTCAAACATAGCCACTGCCTTAGTGTGTTTATCAACGGGCCAACAGTTCAATTTATCAAACATGATTTTTCAGGGGATGTTCAGGCATCATGCCCTAAAGAATGGGAAATTTTTGATGTATCCAAGGCTTTTGGCTGAAAATTGCAAGATCTTGCAATAATTTCAATGTACGTAAGAGGATACATGTTTCCCATAGGCACTCTTTACCATCAATAAAACGACTTTTAAAACCTAGTGCCAATTTTTTTAGTATAGATGTCCCATTGCCCTCTGCAATGCTGGGCATCAATCCAATAAACAAAGGAGAGGGTCATGAGCAGGCTCAACCTTCCATCACTGCTTCACCCCCAGGACCCCAACCCACTCCTCATGATACAAATATTCCATCTGCTCCTTTTGTCAAACCCACATCCCCACTCATACAATACAAGAGACAAAGGGTCTCAGGAGCTCCTTCCTCCTCAGCCCTAATACCAGAGCCAATATCCCTGTGCAGGAGGACACTTCGGCAAAGAATATCCAAAGGGCACCCACTGAGGACACTCCCTCCCTCAATTTGGAGGTGGACATCCCTACATAGGATGTCCATATGGGTTTTGTGGCTGACACTACTGATGTCTCTACACAAGAGGCACAGGCCAGTGTCAACATCACTAAGACCACACCCATGGCAACAGAGGGTGTGCAAGCACCTTCTGGAAGTCCCCAGTACCAAGAACAGAGGGGCCCAGATGTTTCTACTTCTGGAATTCATGCTAGTGATAGATCACAAGTACCACTATCATTTGATGATCTTGAGGCTAGTCTGCAACTTATGATATTGACGGATCCTCAGCTGAAACCTGTTGTGGCAGTATTGGAACATTACAAGTCCCTTATTGCTACACAGGGGGCACAAATCATAGCACTCCAACAGATAATAGCTGCTCAACATCAGAGAATGGATTATTTTCATCAAGGGTTCAACCTCTGTGGAAATAAAATCATTCAACTTGACAAGATGATTCGAACCCTAATGGCAAAGGTTGTAGGTCCTCCTGGCCAAACCAATGCATCCAAAAAGGGGGAGAATCAGGAGATCCCTATTTCAGTCCAAACAGCTTCCACTCCTGCTCCAACAGTCCCAGATTCTATGATACCAGTCGCAACAGCTACTCAAGCTGTTAGCCTAGAAACTCAAGCTGCTCCTATAAAAACAACTGGAGTTGTTATAAGAGAAGGAATTCAGGCTCCTGTCAGTACAGTCCAATCCACAGCATCTGCTTCGAGAGATAAGGGCAAGGGCATACTTATTGAAGCTCCAAAGATTAAATTTTCTTCTAAAGAAGCCCAGGTTTTTCATGATGCAGAATTAGCAAGACAATTAGCAGAGGAACAGGATGATCTCTTAGACCAGCAAACCCATGCTCCAATGTAAGATGATGAAACCTTAGGTGATTATCTAAGAGGGTTTGTGGTCAAGCAGAATCAGAAGAAAAGGAAAATGCCAACAGGGCACTCAAAGGCAGAACACAGAAAATTTTTGATCAACTTCTCTGCATGAGTTGGAATTCCAAGAATAATGGCTCAGTCATGGGCAACAGAATAGCTGCAAGACATACATGACAAAGAGATGGAAAATCAAAAGGCAGCCAAAGTCTCCCAACAAGTCCAAAGCCAACAAGAACCAGTTCAAGCTGGTGTCAGTAATCATCCTCCTGTTCAAACGGTTGCTCATGCTCAAACTGCTGCTAACGATCCTCAATCTGAAGCTATTCAACAAGCAAAGCTTGATCAGGTGAAAAGAGTGATGTTTGAACATCAGCTGCAAAAAGTAATGGAAATTGAAAAGACCTTCGATCAGCATGACTTCTCCAAGCCTCCTATTACATACTGGTATGCTAAGTCAATGGATGACATTGACTTAAAATATCATTTTGTATTCAAAAGAGAAGCTGGTCCTGAGGAAGAATACAAAAACATAGTTCACCTTGTACAGAAGATGACCAGAGAAGAGCTGACTCAAATGCATCGTATTGGAACAGTTACTCAGTCTAGGTCTCCGCTTCTTTGGGTTAAGCAGAGTGTAAAGGATCTTAAAAGCATTTTTGACCCAGAATCTATTAGAAGTGATATAGAAGCTGCCAAGGATATGAAGATTGTACATGTTGATCTATATGTGAAATCAAAGACATATAGACTCAAATTTTCAAACAGATCCAGCATGTTCTTCAATTTTGAATTCTTTGATCTTCCAAGAGCATGGCTACTGCAAATAAGCTCAGTGAAGATTTACTGTGATAAAGAAGAGATGAAAAGAGATTTTTTAAAGGCAATTAAGCAGAAACTTTCACAATTGTAAGTTTTTGGATGCCTTAGTTTGTAGATAACAGTTTTACTTTGTTTTATTTCCTTATTTGTACAAAAACTTAAAGTCTTGTGTAAAGAATTAAGTTAGGGGGAGATTGTTGGGAAATATTCTAAGTATGTCAAGCTGTTAGTTAGATTTCTCAAACTGTTAGTAGATTTTCTGTGTAATTACAAAGTTCAAGCTGTTAGTTGAAAACGTTCGAGCTGCTAGTTCAAAAGTTCAAGCTGCCAGTGTTCAAGTTCAAGCTGCTCAACAGATAGTCTTCAAGCTACTCAACAGCTCAATAAACAGAAAATGCTGAAATTCAAGAAAAGATTTATATTCGAAGATTCAAGCATATCTACTACCAGAGAAATCCGAGTTCTCCAAGGAAACAAATCAGAAGGCTTTATATATATATATATATATATATATATATATATATATATATATATATATATATATATATATATATATATATATATATATATATATATATATATGTAGAATAGGTTTTTCTATTGTAAGTCTGCACGTACAAGTTTTGATTCAGTTGTAATTGCCTTTTGATTGAGTTTTCATAAGCCTCTAAGGTTGTAAAACCCTAAGAACAGTATGTGTTCTTCGTCTAATCAAACAAATTAGAGGTGATTGTAATCATTGAGGTTGGCAATACAAAAGATTTGATTGTTGATTATATTTATCTGTTATTTGTTTTGAAAGCTTTTCTTAAAATAGTTAAGTGATATTCCGCAAACTTCTTAATTGGATTTAGATTCGATACAAGGTTATTGGTTTTATACTCTGATTGATTCAAACCAGTTAATCTTAGGTAGTGATTTTGATCCTGACATTGTTATTGCGATTTGAATAAAAAAAATACTTTTTCGTCCCAAAATAAATGTATACCGGATCAAATACGTAGTTTTAAGGAAAAAAAACATAATGATTACAACATTCAATTAACAAAATGACAGTTTACCTTTAATTATTAATTACTTTAAAAAAGTCACTTTTTAGAACACATAATCAAGAGTATAACTGGAATCATACTATTTTTGGATGTGAACATTTATTTTGACACATTAAAAAATGTGGACACTTAATTTGGGACGAAAAAAATGTGTCTTTAATGTTTATAGCCAATATTAAAAGGTGATGATTTTGGTTATGTTTCAACAAAATGATTTTAATACATATACATAATAACCACTATATTAACATTTAACCAAAAAACTGATATTAATAAAGTTAATGAACATTTAAAACTTATGGTACAATTATTTATACAATAAATTTAATTAATTAGTTAATAAAAATTTTGTTTTTTGAAAATTCATGGTATAAATACAATAGGATTAATTAATAGAAAAGTTTGATTTTTAATTATCTTTTATTTTTATTTTTAATTTAATGTTTATTTTAATCTATTAATTATAATATGGGTTCAACTTTTAAAAAAAATATAGGTAAGAACCTAAACATTTTAATAACCATTTTAAAATAAAATAAATATAACATTATTATTTATAATATAATCTATACAATAAATTTACTGTTTTATATTATTATGAAATAAATTATAAATTTAGACAAAATTGTAGTTATTACCGATATTTATTATGGTTAGAATTCAACTTTTATTTCTTCATTATTATTATTATTATTTTTATTATTATTATTATTATTTTTATTATTATTATTATTATAAAATGACTTAATCTATACGATAAATCTAGACGTTTATATTATTTATTAAACGAAACCTGCTCGATTTTGGTCCTTGAAACTATCTTTCGTTAAATTGTCAGTTATCTTCACGAGCATTTTTGTAATTTTAACACTTAGGGACCATTTACGAAATTCTTTAGGAACTTTTCGATTTCTTTTGCTTTTCCGTTCTTTTAGTTTTACTATTAATTTTTTTTATGTATTACGTATTTTATATACATGTATATATATATATATATATATATATATATATATATATATATATATATATATATATATATATATATATATATATATATATATATATATATATATATATATATATATATGCTGGGAAATTCGTATCGGGTTTTCATAAAAACATAAACTTTTTAATCGTATTAAACGCACAAAGGAAGTTTTTTAAAATTTACGAATTCCGTACACGGGTAATCAAGTAAACATAAGATAAGCAACATGAAAACATATAAAATTTGTACATTTATAGTTTAAGACAAAAATACTCGAATTAGATGCTTTCGGTATCCACTGGTGATGACACGATCGAGCGGCGCCAGGTACACAATCAAACACACGAAGAACGGGAAAGAACCGAATCCCTTTCTTTGGTTTTCTTTTTGGCCGAAAAAAAACCACACAAACACACAATAGTGTGTTTATGTTTGTATTTATAACGAGTTATTGAATACCTGCACTTTGCTGCGGGATCTAAAAAATTAATTACAAAAATAAACATAAACAATCCTAAACAATTAACAACATGAATTTCAGAACTTGGAGGCTCAAAACTTACTTGCAAGATAGGAATCAACTTGGTTGGCACTTGGAGCTTGAATCCGAATTTCTAGGACCCCAATTGTTGTTGTTTGCTGCTGCAACTCGAAACACACACACACACACACACACACTTTCCACAATCTGATTTGGGAGAAATGAAAAGAGGAAGCAAAAGAATGAACAATATATACGTTTTGGGTATAACTCTGTCCGACACCCAAGATCCGATCCCGATATCATAAAACACCAATTTATATCATCGGGTCCAAAATTAATTAATAATCACCAAGGTTATAATCTTTTATAAAAGCTAAACCCCATAACCCGGCTAGCCCAAACTCTCATCACATGACAATTCCCCGTATAGCTCAATAATTCGCCCAACTCAATTATAATATTATAATTGACCCAATAAAATTATTCCACGTACCTTTCGCAAAATTGAGATGTTACAGGTCCTCCCTCCATATAAAGATTCTGTCCTCAGAATCTAGTTCGGTGCAAACAAATGAGGATAACGGCTACGCATCTCAGACTCTGGCTCCCATGTGGCGCTGGTTCCCTTATGGTGTTTCCATTGTACTAACACTAACGCCACCTCTTTGTTGCGTAGCTTCCTCACCTTCCAATCCGTCACTGCCTCAGACTGCCTAGCATACTGAAGTGTATTATCGCCTCAATATCGGATATGGGCACTCGCTGATCATCACTGGCCAAGCACTTACAAAGATGACAAACACGAAACGCATTATGAACTCCCGATAACTCTGATGGCAGATTCAGGCGATTAGCCTGATTCCTGATTCTCTCAATAACCTCAAATAGTCCAATATAACGTGGACCAAGCTTATCTCGTCTCTGGAACCGAATAATCCCCTTCCAGGGCAAGACCTTCAGCATCACGGAGTCTCCAACCTGAAACTCCAACTCTGACATCCGGCGATCAGCATAACTCTTCTGCCGGCTTTGAGCTGTGCTAATTCGCTCCTGAGGTGACCTTGTCGCTAGTCTCCTAAAGAACCTCTGGGCCGCTAATAGGACGCTCCCCAACCTCACCCCAACACAACTGAATCAAGCACTTCCGCCCATAGAGAGCCTCAAACGGAGGCATGCCGATAGAGGCATGGTAGCTGTTATTATAAGCAAACTCAACAAGCGGCAAATGTAATTCCCAGCTACCCCCAAAATCAATAACACAGGCCCTGAGCATATCCTCCAACGTGTGATTCATCCACTCCGTTTGACCCCCTATCTGAGGATGATACGCAGTACTCAGCTGAACTCGAGTTCCCAACTCTCATTGGAAGCTCTACCAGAACCGCGACACAAACCGACTATCTCTATAAGAGGTGATCGACCTCGGAACTCCATGTCTCGCTACGATCTGACTGATGTAGAGGCGCGCTAACTGATCAATCGATATGGTCCCACAAACGGTTAAGAAATGAGCGCTCTTTGTAATCCGATCAACAATTACCCATATCATATCATTCCTGCGCACAGTCCTTGGGCGTTTCACAATGAAATCTATAGTGATATGATACCACTTCCACCCTGGAATCTCCAATGGCTGGAGCCTGCCATGAGGCTTCTGATGTTCACTTTTCACACTCAAGCATGTCATACATGCCTCAACATACTTCCCGACATCTCTTTTCATCCCCGACCACCAATAATGAAATCGCAGGTCCATATACATCTTTGTACTGCCCGGGTGAATCGATAATCTAGACTTATGGGAATCGTCTAGAATCAGCTGTCTCAAACTCCCAACTCTGGGGACCCACACTCGGCCACGAGGAGTCATCAATCCGCTATCATCTCGACTCAGCAACTCAAGCTGCCCAACCAACCTCTCTCGCTGCACATTCCCCTCTCTCAATCCCTCCTCATGAGCTAACCGCAGACCATCAGTCAAGGTCGACGTAACCTCCAATCTAGAATCTCTGGACGTAACCGTCTGCTTATAAGATCTCATCCTCAAGGCGTCGGCCACCATATTAACTTTCCGCGAGTGGTACTGAATATCACAATCATAATCCTTCAGGAGCTCCATGTTACGCCTCTGCCTCATGTTCAGCTCCCTTCTGGCTGAAAAAATACTCTAGATTCTTATGATCAGTATATATTGTAAACCGAGTCCCATAAAGATAATGTCGCCATATCTTCAAGGCAAAGACAACGGAATCCAACTCCAAATCATGCACTGGCCAGCTCAACTCATAACTCTGAAGCTGTCTCGAGGCGTAAGCGATCACCTTACCTCTCTGCATCAGCACACACCCCAACCTGGTAAACGAGGAGTCACAATACACCGCGAAATCCTCTGATCCCTCTGGCAACGCTAAAATCGGAGCTCTACATAGTCGATTCTTCAACTCCAAAAAAGCACTCTCTTGCTCCTCAGCCCACACAAAATGACACAGACTGTCGCGTTAACATCGTCGGAGGAACTGCGATCCGCGAGAAATTCTCTATGAATCTCCTATAATACCCGACCAAACCCAAGAAACTACGAACCTCTGACATAGAAGTTGGCTGGCCCCAACTCATAATGTCCTCAATCTTCACCAGATCCACCTTCACCCCCTCACTCGTCACCACGTGCCCTAAAAACTGCACCTCCCTGAGCCAGAATTCGCACTTAGAAAACTTGGTGTATAGCCTCTCTCGCTGCAAGGTACTCAAAACCTCTCTCAGATGTTGGTCGTGCTCCTTGCTACTCCTTGAATAAATCAAAATGTCATCGATAAACACTATCACAAAGCAATCGAGCATCAGCCTACAGACCCGATTCATCAGATCCGTAAATGTTGTTGCGGCGTTAGTCGGCCCAAACGGCATGACTAAGAACTCATAATGACCATATCTAGTCCTGAACGCCGTCTTCGGCATGTCCTCATCTCTGACCCGCAGTTGATGATACCTAGAACACAAATCAATCTTGGAGAAATAGCTTACCCCTGAAGCTGATCGAACAGATTATCAATCCTCGGCAAGGGACAACGGTTCTTCACCGTTACCCTATTAAGCTCCCTATAGTCTATACACACGCATCATCTTTCTTCTTCACGAATAACACTGGGGCTCCCCACGACGAAGAGCTAGGGTGAATAAACTCGCTATCTAGCAGATCCTGCAACTGCATCATCATCTCTCGCATCTCGGTTGGCGCCAATCGATAATGCGTACGCGCGATGAGAACTGCTCTGGGAACTAGGTCGATCCAGAACTCGACCTGTCGATCTGGCGGCAGCCCAGGTAACTCATCAGGGAATACCTCTGGGAAACCTCTGACCACTGGCACGTCGCCGACCTCCCTTTTCTCCTTCTTCGCGTACATCCCTTCACCACATATCTCTGCGCTCGAGCCGTAAACACAATACTCATCTCTCCTCGATGTCTCTCCCCGTACACGGTCGATGACTCTGACTCGGAAATAGGGATCCTGATCATCTTCTTAGAACAGAATATATCCACCTGGCGTGCTGCCAGCCAATCCATGCCGACAATCGCATCAAAACTGCTAATCTGCATCGGCATCAGATCTATAAAAAACCAATGGCCGTCTTTCTCTAACTAACAATCTCTATTGACTCGACTCACTAACACCGTACTCCCATCAACAAGCTCAACAATCACAGGAATAGATAACTCAGATGAAGGAATGGCAAAAAAAATCACAGAAAGATGCAGACACATATGAACGATCTAACCCCGAATCAAACAAAATAAAGGCACGTAGTCCATTACGGATAAATGTACCAGTAACAACATCAGGCGACTCCCTCTCCTCCTCGGCCGTAGCTTGAAAAACTCTGTCATGAGCTCTTGGTGCTCCACCTCCCTCACGAGACAATCCTGATGCCCTCGCTCCGCTTGAACTCGCCCATGGAAATCGTGTCCCAGGATTTGGACTATCCCGCGACAAATGACCCAGCTTCCCACATCGGAATCACAATGTTGGGAAATAGTTTAAGTACATTCAAACTGTTCAATTGACTTCTCAGACTGTTAGTAGATTTTTCATGTAAATACAAAGTTCATGCTGCTAGTTGAAGAAACTCGAGCTGCCAGTGTAAAAGTTCAAGCTGCCAGAGCAAAACAACTCAAGCTGCTCAGTTCATGCTGTCAAGACATTCAAGCTGCTCAACAGTTTCATAAACAGAAAGTGCTGATTTTCAGGAAAGATATCTACACGAAGATTCCAGCATATCTACTATCAGAGAAGTCATAGTCCTTCAAGGAAACAAGTCCAAAAAGCAATATAAATAGACAGAATATTGTATAGAAGTATATAGAAGTTTTCTGCATATTTTTGAGTCTGTAATTGCTTTATTGTTTAAGTTTTCTTAAGCCTCTAAGGTTGTAAAACCCTAAGAACAGTCTGTGTTCTTCGTCTAATCAAACAGATTAGAGGTGATTGTAATCATTGAATTCAGCAATACAAACAGTCTTGATTACTTCTTATGTTTTATGCTTCATTGGTTCTGAAAGTTTTTGTTAAAATAATTAAGTGTTATTCCGCAAACTTCTTAATTAAACTTTGATTCAAAGCAAGATTATTGATTTATACTCTGATAAATTTCAAATCAGTTAATCTTGGTTATTCATATTTTAGATCCTGACAAGTGGTATCAGAGCCACAGGTCGTTCTTTGTTTTTCAAAGTCGAAAACTTTTTTCAAAATTTTTAATCTTTTACAATGGAATTTGAAAATAGCAGCAGTGGATCTGGGCAAGGACTCAAAGTGCCTATGCTCAAGCCCACTGAGTTTGAGATGTGGAAACTCAGGATTCAACAGCATATTCAATTCATTGATTATGCCATATGGGAAGCTGTTGAATTCCCTCCTGTAGTTGATCCAGAACTTGATGCTGAGGGAAAACCAGTCAAAACTCCTCCAAAAACTGAACTTGAAAGGAAGGCTAGAATGAATGAAGTGAAAGCACTCACACTATTACAAATAGCCATTCCTAATGCTTATCAACATCAGTTCAAAAAGTTTTATACTGCTCACTCTCTTTGGAATGCCTTAGAGAAGAGGTTTGCTGGTAATGCAAGTACCAAGAGAAATCAAAAAGACCTCTTGAAACAGCAGTATGAAAACTTTTCTGGTGGCAAGAATGAAAACCTCACTCAAATCTTTGACAGGTTCAACAAACTGATAAGTGAACTGGAAAGTGCAAAGGTCAATCTGGATCAAGATGAAGTCAACAGAAAGTTTCTCAGATCTCTTGGAGAAGAATGGACAGTCTATGCTGCACAGTGGAGAACAAAAGACACACTTGATGAGATAGAATTGGATGATCTGTATAACAGCTTAAGAGTGTTTGAGACTGAGATTGATGCTAAAAAGAAATCATTTTCTTATAATCACAACACTGCTCTTCTGTCCTCTGAAAAATCTAATAACTGTGATTCTTTTTCAGGTGGTGATGGCAATTCTGCTGAAACTCATTATGAAGCTTTTGTTGCCAATGATGGATTATTTGCTCTAAATGTTGAAGACTTGGAACAAATTCATCCAGATGATCTTGAAGAGATGGATTTAAAGTGGCAACATGCAATGCTGACCATGAGAGCCAAAAGATTTCTGAAAAGAACTGGTAGGACCAACTTTCAAGCCAAAACAGAAGGCAAACCATCTTTTGATAAATCAAAAGTGGAATGCTATAAATGCCATAAGCTTGGTCACTTTGCCAGAGAATGTAGATCTCAAGGTCAACAGCCATCAAGGACTTCACAGCCCATCCAAGCTTCCTCATCAACAGCACTTGTCTCTCAAGAAGACAATGTGTTTGACTGGAGTGATCAGACAGAGGAAGAATTCCAAAATCAAGCACTTATGGCAGAAACATCAAATGTCTCCTCCACTGAACTACCATCTGAGGTAAATTCTAAACTCTGCTCTCAATCATGCAAAAATATGGTTAAAAAGTACAGAGATCATAATGAGAGCATGTGCAAAACTCTAGCTAAGATGGAAGAAAGGAGATATGAATATATGCAAGCCATAGAAGATCTGGAAAAACAGATCAATGATTATAAGGATAATGAGATTCAAATGGGGTATGATAGAAACTATCATGAATGGGAGAAAAAGGAACTCAATAAGAAAATAGAATCTCTGAATAAAAAGGTAGAAGAAACTGAACAGAAGGTGTTAGAGGCTAATGAGAAACTGGAATCTGTTAACATAGATCTAGGTAACTTCAAGTTAGCAAATCAAAAGCTAGAACACCTAATGGAAGTTCAATTCAAAGATAGAGTCAAATCTCAGGTCAATCCCAAAGAAGGAATAGGATACAGAGCTACTCCACCTCCATATAATAACAAGTACATTCATCCAATGAGTGAAGTTGCTGATAGACTTGTCAATGAACCACTAGATGAGTCTATGACTATTGTAGATCCTATCCTTGATAACAGTCCTGAATTAAAAGAAGATAAGAGTCAAAATAGAGACTGTGACACAAAGAGTGCACCCATAGAAGTCCAAGTTCCCAGTAAGAAAGGAAAAGAGAAGATGAGTGTATGCAATGCTACTCCACAAGTTTCTGTACATTCTAACTGTAATACTGCATCTTCATCAAAAGGAACTAAAAGAGGTAAAACTGTTTCTATCTGCACATGCCAAAAGCATGGTGTTCAAAAGTTTCCTAAACAACAACAGGTAAGAGGAAACCAGAGAAACAAGAACCAGAAATTGACAGAAAAGTCTGGTGTTCAAATTCAAACTGTCAAAATATGCTTTCACTGTGGAAGGAAGAATCACTTAGCCAAGGATTGTTTTTACAAACCAGCTGCTGCAAAACAGACTGTGCATCACACAAAATCAAATCCTAATCAGGCAAAGCACTCAAAAGTGAAACCTTCCACAGCAGCTCCAAAGAGAACAGTTGATCACAGATTCTCAAAAGTTCATAAAAAACAGTCCACACATCAAAAACAAGTTTTGGCAAAGCCTAAATCAAGTTTTAAACAAATATGGTGTGTCAAGGACAAATATGTTGCTCAAACTGCTAATGCAAAAGATCAGACTGCTAAGTCAAAATCTGATGCTGTTAGTGCAAAAACTGAAACTGTTAGCACTACAAACACAGCTCAAGCTGCTGGGCATCCAACTGGAGCTGCTAGTGAATCATCTGAGACTGTCAGAAGAAAAGATGATCAAAATAGTTGGATACCTCATATTATCACTAAATACTCTCCAAAGACTCCATCAGTAGATCTCACCAAATATAAGAAGTCAAAAACAGTTTTTAGTTATGTCAATGTACAAGGCCAACCCAAAACCAATTTGGTTTGGGTTTACTCCACTACTAACTAAGCTGTTATTTGTGCAGGGCAACCACAGGTCTCCTCATAGGACAAGATGGCATCTGGACAGTGGATGCTCTAGGCACATGACAGGCAATTCTGAATGCTTGTCAAATTTCAAAGGTTTTGATGGAGGTTTTGTTGCATTTGGAGGCAACTCAAAGGGAGGTAAGGTTACAGGTAAAGGTACTGTTAATGCAGGCAACATGACATTCCATGATGTTCTGTATGTTGAACAGCTTAAGTACAATTTATTGAGTGTCTCTCAAATCTGTGACAAACAAAACATTGTTCTGTTCACAGATTCTGAGTGCATTGTTCTTTCAAAGGATTTCAAAATTCCTGAAAATCTTGTTTTACTTAGAACACCAAGAAAGGACAATGTTTACTGCCTGGACACAGCTCTCTTGACTAAATCAAATACTTTAAGCTGTTTAATATCCAAAGCATCATCAAATGAGTCTGCTCTTTGGCATAGAAGGATGTGTCACATGAACTTCAAGTCCATGAATGCTTTAGTTAAAAAGAATCTGGTAAGAGGATTACCACAAAAGGAGTTCATTTGTGATGATCATTGTGTAGCATGTCTTAAAGGTAAGCAACACAAAACTTCTCATAAGGCCAAAGAAGTAAATTCAATCTCATCTGTTCTTCAGTTGTTACATATGGATCTATTTGGTCCAACATCTGTTTTGAGTTTGAATAAAAGGGCATACTGTTTAGTCATTGTTGATGATTTCACCAGATTTACTTGGGTTTACTTTCTTAGGTCCAAAGATGAAACTGCTGAGCTAGTTAAGTCTTTTATCCTTAAGATAGAAAACCAATCCAATTCCAAAGTTAAGGTGATAAGATCAGACAATGGAACTGAATTTAAAAATCAAATTCTAAACAGTTTCTGTGAGTCCAAAGGCATTGCTAGACAATATAGTGCACCAAGAACACCACAGCAAAATGGTGTAGCTGAAAGAAAGAATAGAACATTAATTGAGGCTGCTAGAACAATGCTAACTGATTCAAATCTGCCAATGACTTTCTGGGCAGAAGCTGTTAATACAGCCTGTTATGTTCTAAATAGGGTTCAAGTTGTCCAATCTCAAGGAAAAACTCCCTATGAGTTATTCCATAACAGAAGTCCCCTAATAACTTTCTTCAAGCCTTTTGGATGCCCATGTACTATCCTTCACACTAAGACTCACTTAGGGAAGTTTGAGAGTAAAGCTGAAGAAGGATTCTTTGTAGGATACTCAACTCAAAGCAAAGCCTATAGAGTATACAACAGTGTGTCTAAAACAATTGAAGAAAGTGCCAATGTTGAATTTAATGAAAATACTGCTAATATCAAAGGCACTGGTCCTAATTGGTTGTTTGATTTAGATTCACTAACAAATTCTCTGAGCTTTGTTGAGTATACTGCAGAAGCTGATGCATACAGGGTTGAAGCTGCAAACACAAATTCTCATGCTGCCAATACAATTTCTCATGTTGTTGGCACAAAGTCTCAGACTGCTGCAGATTCAACAAGTTGGGATGATTTCACCACTCTACCACTTCTGTCTTGTGATCCTCCAGGGGTCCTGAATGATACAAATCCAGACTGAAGTGCCACTCCAAAGTTCTGAAAGAACAGCTCCAACACAACAGGAAACAGTCCCAGATTCAAGTCAAGCTGTTTCAGAAACTGAACCATTCACTGGTTCTGATGGAGATGATACAAACCTTGGAACTTCCTTTCAAACAGAGAGAGAGCCCACACTAAGAGTTCATAAGTATCACCCTCTCAATCAAATACTGGGTGATCCAAGCACTCCTGTTCAAACAAGGAAGATGGTTCAAAATGAGACTGCTGCTGCTGAACTAGCAGTTCCTGAATTCAGTCTAGCTGCTTTTGAACATGCCTGTTTCATGTCTCAATTGGAACCTAAAAAGGCATCAGAAGCATTAAAAGATTCATCCTGGATTGAAGCTATGCAAGAAGAGCTTTTACAGTTCAAAATTCAGAATGTATGGACTCTGGTGGATCTTCCTAAAGGTAAGAGAGCAATAGGTACAAGATGGGTGTTCAGAAACAAGAAGGATGAGAGAGGGATAGTCATCAAGAACAAAGCAAGACTAGTAGCACAAGGGTACACTCAAGAAGAAGGAATAGATTATGATGATGTCTTTGCTCCAGTAGCAAGAATTGAAGCCATCAGACTATTTCTAGCATATGCAAGTTTCAAAGGCTCTAAAGTGTATCAAATGGATGTTAAGTCTGCTTTCTTGTATGGGACAATTGAAGAGGAAGTGTATGTGTGTCAACCTCCTGGTTTTGAAGACTACAAGTATCCAGACAGGGTGTACAAGCTAGACAAAGCTCTCTATGGTCTTCACCAAGCCCCCAGAGCATGGTATGACACACTGTCATCATATCTTCTACAGAATGGATTCAAGAGAGGCACTCTGGACAAAACACTTTTCACTAAATCCATCAAAGCTGAGATTCTTCTTGTCCAGATCTATGTTGATGACATCATCTTTGGCTCAACTAATGATGGGTTGTGCAAAGATTTTGAGGCCCTAATGCACAAAAAGTTTCAAATGAGTTCAATGGGGGAACTCACATTCTTTCTAGGGCTGCAGGTTAAACAGAAGCCTACTGGTCTATTCATAAGTCAATCAAAGTATGTCAAAGACATATTGGAAAAGTTTGGCTATCAAGACACAAAGGTTGCAAGCACTCCAATGGATCCTCATAAACAGCTCCATACAGACAAAGATGGCATAGATGTGGATATTCATCTATACAGATCCCTTATAGGATCTCTCATGTATCTAACATCTTCAAGACCTGATATTATGTTTGCTGTCTGTGTGTGTGCTAGGTTTCAATGCTCTCCAAAGGATTCTCACTTGGTTGCTGTTAAGAGAATCTTTAGATATCTTAAAGGCCAACCACATTTAGGTCTATGGTATCCTAAAGACTCTCCTTTTGAACTAACTGCTTATTCTGACAGTGACTATGGTGGATGCAACATTGACAGAAATCCACAACTGGTGGATGTCAATACTTAGGAGCAAGACTGGTCTCTTGGCAATGCAAAAAGCAAACAACTGTCTCCACATCATCCACTGAAGCAGAATACGTAGCAGCTGCAAGCTGCTGCTCCCAGGTAATGTGGATTCAAAATCAGCTAAGAGACTATGGTATGAATTTCTTATCCACTCCTATTTATATTGACAATTCAAGTGCAATTAGCATTGTGCAAAACCCAGTGAAATTCCCAAAAACCAAGCATATAGAAATCAGATTTCACTTCATCAGAGATTGTAATGAAAAGAAGTTAATCCAAGTTACCAAAATACATACAGATGATCAGCTAGCTGATCTATTTACAAAACCTTTTGATGTGGGAAGGTTCACTTTCCTAATATCAAATATTGGTATGGTAAACATGGATTAATTGGATTTCATTATTATCGACTCAGTATGCTAATTTAAGGGGGAGACACTGTTACATTGAAAAGTTGCACAATTTTACACTAACAGCATGAGTATTTTCTCATGCTGCTAGTTCATCTTCTCGGACTGCTAGTTATTTTCACTTGATCTGTCAAAGTGTGCAGGGTATTTCGGTAATTTTTCAATTGTGTGCGCGGGACCCAACCTTTTCGAAACCTTTAAAGGTCCCAGTTTCGTTCAGTTGTAACTACCAGTTACATATTCTTCTTCCACGGCCTTCTACTTTCTCTCTGAACGAATCACACATTCTTCTTTCAAACCCTACAACCATCGTTTGTTCATCCATGGAGTTCGTAAAAGAGCATAACTGCCTCCCATACACCCTAAAACACCCTGAACTTCAACCGTTTCATACAATGATGGATTTCCTCAAGCACTCCCATATTCATTATACCCTAACCATAAACCCTACTATATACATCTCCCATATAGAACAGTTTTGGAACCATACATCTGTTCAAACCATCAATGGAGTGCCTACCCTCCTTTCCAAGATTGATGGAACTACTATCCATATCACTGAGGAATCCATCAGACGTCACTTGCATCTTCAAGATGCCTCAGGTATAACCGACCTATCCCTTCAAGCTTTACATTTTGGTCTTCAAAACATTGGTTATAGGGGCCCTGCTGATTCTTTTACTTTTCTTAAGGCACATTTTTCTCCTAAATGGAAATACCTTGTGCACATTATTCAGCAATGTTTAAGCCCCAAAAGAACTGGTTGGTCTGAGTTTTCTTCAAATATTGCCACTGCCTTAGTGTGCTTTTCTACTGGCCAACAGTTCAATTTTTCAAACATGATCTTTCAAGGAATGTTAAGGCATCATTCCCTAAAGAATGGGAAATTTTTGATGTATCCTCGGTTTTTGGCAGACATTATTGCACACACCTGCACAACTCCACATTTACATAAACGGATACATGTTTCCCATAGGCACTCATTGTCTTCAATCAAAAGGCTGATAAAGCCAAGTGCCAATTTTGTCAGTGTAGATGTTCCATTGCCCTCTGCAATGATGAACATCATTTCAGGAAACAGAGGAGAGGGTCTTGAGAAGGCTCAGCCTAACATCACTGCTTCACCCCCAAGACCCCAACCCACTCCTCATGATACACAAACTCCCTCTGATCCTTTTGTACAGCCAACACGCCCACTCAGAAACATATACAAAAGAAAAAGGGGACCAGGAGCTCCTTCCTCCTCCTCCCATCAGCAAGAGCCATATATCCCTGTGCAGGAGGATACTCCTGCACAGCATATCCAAAGGGAACCACTAGAGGAAACTCTCATCCTCACTCAGGAGGTGAATATCTCTTCATAGATGGTTCATATGGGTTCTGTGGCTGGCAATACTGATGTCTCTGCAAAAGAGGCACAGGACAGTGCCAACATAGCTAAGACCACGCCCATGGCAACAGCAAGTGTGCCAACACAAGCTGGAAGTCCCCAGAACCAAGAAAAGAGGGGCCCAGAGGTTTCTACTTCTGGTATTGATGTCAGTGATAGATCACAAGCACCACAGGTGTTTTCTGATCTTGAGACTAGTCTGCAACTTATGCTTTTGACGGATCCCAAGCTAAAACCTGTTGTAGCTATGTTCGAATACCAAATGTCCATCATTGCTGCACAGGGTGCACAAATAATGGCCCTAAAGCAATCAGAAATGGCTCAAAATCAGAGGATGGATTATCTTCATAAAGGGTTTACCCTTTGTGGAAATAAGCTCATTCAATTAGAGCGATTGATTCAAACCCAAGGGGCAAAGGTTGTTGGTCCTTCTGACCAAACCAATGCTTCCAAAAATGGGGAGAATCAGGAGGTTCCTAAATCAGTCCAAGCAGCTCCAACAACAACAACAGTCCAAGTAGCAACAACAGTCCCAGTTTCTAGGCTAGCAGTCCCAACAGCTTCTCAAGCTGTTAGCCTAGAAACTCAAGCTGCTCCTTCAAAAGTCACTGGAGTTGTGATCAGGGAAGGCATTCAAGCTCCATCAAGTACAGTCCAAGCAACATCCTCTTCTGTAAAAGACAAGGGCAAGGGCATTCTCATTGAGTCTCCAAAGCACAAATTCTCCTCCAAAGAAGCCCAGATTGCCTTTGATGCTGAAGTTGCCAAGAAATTGGCAGAAGAAATGGACAAAGAATTAGATCAGCAAGCCCAGCCCCCAATAGATGATGATGAGACATTAGGTGATTACCTAAAGGGGTTTGTGGGCAAACAAGGTGAAAAGAAGAGAAAGATGCCAACAGGGCACTCCAAGGCTGAGCATAGAAGATTTCTTATCAATTTTGCCTTTGCACCAGGTATTCCAAAGAAAATGGCTCAGTCCATGTCTACTGAAAGGCTGCAGGAGATTCATGACAAGGAGATGGACAAAATAAAGAGAACAAAAGTCTCTCCAGAAGCTCAACCATCCCAAGAAGTCCAACCATCAACTCAATCAGTCCAAACTAAAGCTGCTACCAGTGCTCCTGTTCCTACTGAACAAGCTGTTGCATCTATTCCTACATCTGATCCATCCTCACAAGTAAAGCTATATCAAGTTAAAAGAGTGTTGTTTGATCAACAACTGCAAAAAGCCATGGAGATAGAGAAGTTGATTGATCAGCATGATTTTACAAAGCCTCAAATCAATTACTGGATTGCTAAGTCCCTGGATGACCGTAACTTGAGAGTTAAGTTTGTGGTAAGAAGGGAGTCTGGACCAGAAGAAGATTATGATACATTTTGGCAGATGGTTCAGAAGTTGACCAGAGATGAGCTTATCAGAATGCACAATATTGGGTCTGTATCACAAGTTAGATCTACTCTACCACAAGTGAAGCAAGTAATTAAAGATCTAAAATCAATTGTTGACCCTGAATCTGCAAGGAAAGAAATAGAGGATGCTGTGAAGAAAGGGAAGAAGGTCAAGCAAGTTGATCTGTTTGTCAAGTCAAGGACATACAGAATCAAATTTTCAGATGGACCTGGTATATTCTTCAATCTCGAATTTTATGATTTACCAAAAGATATGCTACTTCAGATAAAATCTGTTAGGGTATCTTGTGATAGAGATGAGATGAAGAAAGAATTTTTGAAGGTTGTAGATCAGAAACTTGCACAGTTGTAAGTTTTTGAAAGCCTTGGTTTGTGAATAACAGTTTACTTTTTCATTTCCAATTTTTGTATAGAACTTAAAGTCTTGTGTAAAGAATTTAAGTTAGGGGGAGATTGTTGGGAAATAGTTTAAGTACATTCAAACTGTTAGTTAGATTTCTCAGACTGTTAGTAGATTTTTCATGTAAATACAAAGTTCATGCTGCTAGTTGAAGAAACTCGAGCTGCCAGTGTAAAAGTTCAAGCTGCCAGAGCAAAACAACTCAAGCTGCTCAGTTCATGCTGTCAAGACATTCAAGCTGCTCAACAGTTTCATAAACAGAAAGTGCTGATTTTCGGGAAAGATATCTACACGAAGATTCCAGCATATCTACTATCAGAGAAGTCATAGTCCTTCAAGGAAACAAGTCCAAAAAGCAATATAAATAGACAGAATATTGTATAGAAGTATATAGAAGTTTTCTTCATATTTTTGAGTCTGTAATTGCTTTATTGTTTAAGTTTTCTTAAGCCTCTAAGGTTGTAAAACCCTAAGAACAGTCTGTGTTCTTCGTCTAATCAAAACAGATTAGAGGTGATTGTAATCATTGAATTCAGCAATACAAACAGTCTTGATTACTTCTTATGTTTTATGCTTCATTGGTTCTGAAAGTTTTTGTTAAAATAATTAAGTGTTATTCTGCAAACTTCTTAATTAAACTTTGATTCAAAGCAAGATTATTGATTTATACTCTGATAAATTTCAAATCAGTTAATCTTGGTTATTCATATTTTAGATCCTGACACACAATGAATTCTATGAGCTACATGCGACGGCAGTGTGACCAAACTGGCCAAATATGAAACAACGGAGGTGCTCAGGGGCACACGCCCCTGCATGACGGTGATGACACCACTGGCAATCTCTCTCAATCGCTTCCGAGCTCCCAACCCTACTCCCTGAATCTTTGGAACCCCTACCCATGCTGCCCTGGCTCTGGGTCAGCCTCTAGCTCTACCCATGCTGCCTCTGGCCCTGACCCTGACTCTGACTTTGACCCTACCCAGACGGCCTCTCATCCCCACACTTATCTCGTTGGGCCACTGAACTCTAACCCCACTGCTCAGAATACCCGCCCTGACAACTCTCTTTATAGAATCTCGAAGACCCTGAACTCTGCCCCTGACTCTCGGCTGCTCAACTCACTGTCTCTGGGGAGCCGGCTGCTCCCGCTGCCTCTCAATCTCCCGCTCTTGACGGCGAGCATACTCCATAGCTGACGAAAAAGTGGGGTCACGCAACGTCCCCACAAACTGCCTGATATCTGATCTTAGCCCCTCAATAAACATGCTGACCTTCCGGTCCTCTGTAACCACCTGATGTGGCGCAAGCTGAGCTCTATCCTTAAACACATCATTATACTCCTAAACAGACATGGATCCCTGCTGCAAATGAATAAACTCCCTCTCTAGCTCTCGTCGCGTATCCTGCGGACAGTACTGCAACTCAAACTCAGTGCGGAACTCCTCCCATGACATCAAACAAGCCTCATCAATCCCTCGGGCGCTCACAACAAACCTCCACCATCGCAAGGCTCCTCCCTTCAGCAGGTAGGAGGCATAACTCACTCTATCAACACATCAACATATGATACCATCCTGTGAAGACCACCCCTCACGGGGTAGTTCACACCAGTCTAGGTCCCACATCATGCAATACGATATCAATCAAACTAAGATAGAGTAATTATAATGCGGAAAATTAAATTACAGTACAAGCTATTAAGATTTAAGTTTAATACAGATTAAGTTTTTAAATTAAACTTATAAAGGGCACAAGTCTAATCTAATTCATGTCATCATATTATCAAAAGAAATCTACCCAGATCACCACAATATCATCCTCCAATTAGTACCAAAATGAGATCGTTGAGTAGAGGTCTATGATACTTCTGTCTTGATCGTGTAAGACCTAAGAACTAGGTCCGGCAGGTGACTTTCCTTTGCTTTTTCCTGTAAAATATTAAAGCAACATCTGTAAGCAAAGCTTAGTGAGTTTATAGATTTTCAATATTAACATGCGTGTCAAGCGGAGTCATAATTCTAAGCGTGATAAGTCTTGGCTGCCGCTACAGCCCTCATCATGATTGAGATATAGTATCTTAAGAGCGGATGATGTTCAAACCACACTCACGCTTATATCGTGGGGATCAGCCACATACTGGGCTAGCTACCAGTAGGTCAACATGGCCGAACATCGGAGGTCATTACCAAGTTCGTGAGAACTGGTGGAATAGCCAGGTCTAGAACAATAGACCATAAGGGCTAGTCAAGCTGAATAAATCTTATCAAGTCTGATCAATGAAATAAGCATAAGTCTTAGGAGTCATGATAGCAACAATCATAAAGCAAAGTCTGAAGCGCTAATAAATGCAATATGAAATGATAAGCAAATAGCTATCATGATTCACTGGGCAACACCCATCCATGGTGTGCACAGGTCTCAATCCAGCTGATAAATGAATGTCAATAATGTAACAGCATCAATATATCTCAAACGGATCTTTGCATGTTCAATTTGAATATCTATAACTCACAGTGTTGGGTCTTGGTCAAACAGATATATGAATCTGCCACCTGAGTTATCTCAGGATTTTGTCAATCTTTTCTCTGTCAAATCAAGTCTCTGACCCGCTTTAAATCTTTTAAAATCTTTGTCTAGATGTTCAGAATTTCACTGAACCTGTCCAGAATTATCATATCATATCATATCAATATCATATCATTATTATCATTTCTTTAGTCGTTAAGATCTTTATTTTATCTGATTCTGATAACTTGTTCGTTCATATATCATCTTAGGCTTGGAACAAAAAATCAGATTTTGAATTAAAAGGAATAGATTCGAATTCCAATAAGCAGATTCGAATACCCATTCGAATCTATTGGTCTTAGATTCGAACCACACCATTCGAATCTATTAGATTCGAAATATGTACCCCATTCGAATCTATTGGCTTACACCATTCAAATCTGATCATCTAAACTTGAATCATGTGGGTGTGTGTGTCTCGAATCTAATCACTTAGACTCGAAGATGCAAGGGTTCGATTCTATGCAGGGTTTCGAATCTAGGCATTTTCGAATCTAATGGTTAGATTCGAGTATATTTCAAATCTTGTTTCATTTCGAGTCTGTTCTATGTATTTTCGAATCTGATCATAATGTTCTCGAATCTGATCATATTTGCAACTCTAAAACATGAATTTCTAAGGCATAAATCACAAATATGATCAATATTAAGCCTATACTCGATTATATTATACTTATTCTAGTTAAACTTCATAGAAATAACTTTAGATTTCATAAAATTAATAGATTCGAAAAATACCAAATATATATAAAACGTAAAACTATAAAATCTTACCTCAATTCGTATGAACTCAAGCAGAAATTAGTATATTCGTATAGTATTCGCCGAGATCTTCCTAACGGTATATTTATCTTGATGATCGGACGGTCGGTTTAGGAGAATTTCTAGAGAGAAGTTAGAGAGAGAAAGCTAGAGAGAGAGTTTTAGAGAGAGAGAGTTAGAGAGAGAGAGCAAATCTGAGTTTTTGAATCAAATTTTCGTTTATATACGTCGTCTAGTTATATTTGCTAGCTAACTCACTTTCATTGTTGCATATTATATCTCTTTTATTTAATTCCTTTAATAGTTTATTAATTCATAAATATAAATATTTATATAATTTAATAAATATTTCCTCACTTAATTAGATTATAATTCAAATAATGTAACTTTATTACATTATCGGCTCAAAATATTACTGATTTTACGACTAGCTCAAAATTAGGTTGTTACAGAATGGGCTCCACCACGCACAAACTTCGTCCCCGAAGTTAGCTAGATTCGAACAGACCGGGATATGTAGCTTTCATAACATCTCTCGATTCCCAAGACTGATGCGAACCTTTGTGGTGTTTCCACTGGACAAGCACCATCTGTATCTCTTTATTCCTAAGCTTCTTAGTCTTTGTGTCTAGAATACGTTCTGGCTCTTCAATTACTCGAAGCTTTTCATCAATCTGCAAGTTAA